>JBCJKH010009582.1:0-11688 GCA_039877255.1 Loriculus beryllinus | reverse complement strand
GGGGGGGGGGGGGGGGAAAGGGGGAGAGCAGGATAGACACCAAAAGGGAACAGAGCTAAAAAGATATGGTTTTATCTGTGTTATGACAACGTACTCCCAGCAGGAATTGCTTCCTTTCTCCAGTTAAGTCAATGGGTCTTTTCAGTAAAACAGTGTTGGTGGCAGAAGTTAGTACGCACTTCCCTCGCAAATAAACTCTAATTCATGCCAGTTAAACACTAGAACTAAAAATGTACAAAGAAGCCTCGAAGGAGATGAAGTGTTATTAGAGTTACCTTCTCCTCTCTGAACAGTCCAGAAGAAAAAAACAGTGACTACAAATACAGCAGGCAAACTGACTGTTGGGCTGATGGGGGTGGGATATACATAGTGTTGTAAGGAATTCAGTCTCAAGTTGTGCTAAACTCTCTTCATCCTCTGTATGGCACATTTTGGTCCATGATGGGGATTTTAAGTTGAGACGAACCCTGATTTCTTACAGAAACGTGTAAATATTGTTGCTCTTTAAAATGCCAGGTGTACTTCCTTCTACAAAGCTTAGGAGAGGTTTATAGGAAGTAGTCTGGGGTACGACGGGTCACATGAGGCTCTCCACGGCGAGGTGCTGGGTCAAACTGGAGGCTGCAGGAAAGAAAAGGGGATCATTTTCCCTCTGTCTCCACAAGGTATTTTCAAACGCCACAATATATACTATACTGGCTCTCCTGCTGCTACCACTTTATCCATCCCAGCTGCTTCACGTAAGATATTCCAGGTCTTCAGACAAACATCTGTGTGAATTAAAACTTAAGGCAGCCCAGCACTACTTACACACAAGCTCAGCTGAATGCAGAATTCAGACTATCTCACCCACCTTTGCAATGCCTAGTGCTACCAAAAAGAAAAATAAATACATAAATCAGTCTTTGCACTCTCCATAAAGCTTGGGTGATGGAGGGATTAAGGAAATGCAGAAGTTCCAACTCTCCAGAGAGCTGGGAATGTGAGATACTGCAGTACTCAAGCTTTTGAAAGATAACTCACTACTTATTAGATTTTCTTGCAGGTATAGCACACAATGTGAATTCCAGAATGATCTGAGGTGGGCTTTTCACAAAAGAAGCCCTTTGGAAAGGATCAGTCATTACTCACAACACACAACAATTAGGAAGAAAGACCAGCCCAAGCCAGGTTACTCACAAGGAATATTTTAAAGTGTCATCTAGTTCCATAATAGCAGCCTGGTTCCCACAACGATAACAGTAATTGGGCGCACTGAAAATGGTAACCACGTTTCGGTCATGGCACCAGTTATAACCCTGCCAGGAAAGGAGAAAAAAAACCAAGAAAGCATCTGTTAAACCTCAACCCATCTGAAGTTCCTGTTCAGATCTCAAATGATCCAAGGCATTTGTGAAACCGTGGAGTTCTTGTACGTATTTCCGACTTTGTTTCCTTTTAGTGGTACTCTTACTGCCAGAACAAGTGGTAGTTACCAAAAAGGAACAGCTCCAACCACTCTGCAGAGGGATCTCATCACTGGTATGTTTATCAGTTCTGGGCACAAATTACTGATTGTACCACAAATAAAACTCAAGATTTTTAGGCATGCCTTCAGCTTTCACCCACCACACAGGCGAATGTGCCTGCTGGATGTGAGTGACTGCTGACATACAATATTACTTAAGGGATCTACCTACAATAGGTTTTAAAAATACAACTGCTCTACTGACCCACCTGGCATTTTTACAGCATGACATATAAGAATAGCTTATCAACAGCCAAAATTACAGCTTAATTCCTGCCATGTCTGACTGCCAAGTATTATAGGGCAGCCTGTAAAAGAGCAGCAGTTAAAGTAGAGCAGTCAGCGTGCAAGGAGGTTATTACTTCCACAAACAAGGTGTGACAGGGTCCTTCTGGCAATTTGCTTGGAGAATAAGGAGGTGGGAAAGGGCAGAACGTTCCCTTATTTACATCACAAGTCAAAGCCCATCATTTTGTGTTGCTTCTTGTTTCCACATGATTCAAGTGTCTTTCATATTTGCCTGTGTAACACACTTAGGTGTCCACTTATGCCAACCCAGTGGAAGGTCTCACCGAGAAGGCAAGAACTGGCATCTCCATTTTGTTAGCCCCACACAGCAGTGTTTGTCCTACCTCCATGACAAGTTGGTGAGCACGGGAGACCAGTGTGAGACCATTGGCATGGTTAAATGTTTCGGAAATATCTTGCCCAAAGGTGTAGCCAGCACCACGTGGAGAGATCCCCCAGCCGCCACGATCATCTGGATCCGACCATAACAGATCACACATCGGGCCCTTGAAAGAGGAAGTGTTCTTCATTAGATCACTAACAAGATTTTTAAAGTGTTTTTCTGTAACAACGTATTTTATTTACACTAAGAAGACTGCCAGCAGGTCCTTTTCCATACAAGGTACATGTGTCCATTTAACACACGTTAATTACTCTCGCTACTTACTCAGTGTCTCAGTCAGCATCCCTCCACCCACCAAGAAATTAATACTGACAGAGAAACGAATCCACAATACCAGAAATCTGTTCCCACCTCCTCTTCCATGTGCCCCTTTTACCATTTCACTTCAGTCAGAGATACAAAGACACGGAGAGCAGCTTCACATTCTAACTCCTGGCTTTCACAGTGTGGCAAGAAAGGCCACGTGGGAAGGTATGTAAATCCAAGGATGCACAGTGGGTTTGCTGGTGCCAGCCAAGTTGCAATAGATTAAAGAAAGGGAAATAACTCATAGGAGGTTGAACCAAGTATTCCAGAGACAGATGTTAACCCTTCTGCAGCTCTTCTGGCAAGGTATTAATAATTTAATTTCCTCTCTAAACAGTGTATTGTTGGAGTTGATATATTATATTACACACATCTAACAGTCACAAATGAAAGCTCAGCAGCTTTCCTTGCTGAGCTACTAAGGGGCAGTAAAGGCACTCTTGTGTTAATCCAACCTGCTGCTGCTTCCTACCCACAACTCTGAGTTTTGTGGCAGGGATCACACTGATTCCATGTGGAGATACTCAGAACAGCTAGATTTCAGCACACAGATATGCAGCACAAGACTGGGAAAACTCCAGAGCAACAATATCATCATTACACTTAACTATAGGCAGATGTCCCACTAGGTAGCCCCCTCATTCTGGGAGTAATTCACACAGCTGATTAGTTTGTGGAAGGCTTGGGCAGACTTTGCTGAATTGTTCTTGCTGTTATACCAAAGACATTGTGGGACAAGCAGCTCATTTTAATCATGGAACACTGAACTCCATCTGTAAGCCCCAACCACTCCAACACAGAAGAGCAATTTGCTGCCCCTGGAGCTCAGAAGTTGGTTTCTTCAGTTGTGATCTCAGGCCCCCAGAACATGATGAACAAGGTGCAACACCACAGTGGAAAGGAAAGGATGGTGACACAACATGGCTTCACGTGGTAGTTGTCTGTTCACAAGCAAATCTGTGGGTGAGGCTGAAGGTAGTAAACATCTTTCACTGCCAAAAAGCACTATTCTTCAAGTCAGCGTGACAGTGAAAAAGATCCCATGATTCTGTGACAAACAGCTGTGAAACTCCCATCTCTCTCCTTTCGTACACTGCTGTAATCAAAGCATATTGACCTCTGTGTGTTCAGCCCAGATGTATGTTTATCTGCTTCTAGCTCTTACAAAGGCAATAACCTGCTTTCTAACTCTCTGTGTGTCTCTTGTAGCTTAAATGGATTTCAAAGTCAGGCTACATTTGTATTTTCCACCAACATATATCTAATTTTACGATCCATTTCCTTTCCTGTTACCTCATGTGGAACTTCCTGCAGGCGGTCCAGAGCCCTGATATGATCCAGTGTATCTATGGATGGAGAGAGGCCACCATGGAGACAGAAAATCTGTTTCAGAAAAAGAGAGTAACCCATTCAGTGCGTAAATTTATGGGAAGACTCAGAAATAGCTGGTTTTAACTGTTATCACTCTCGTACAACTGCAGCCATCTCACCCTCACAGCAGAAAAACCAAATTTAATTCCTGCAGAAGGAAACAAAACTAAAAGGGTGCACCTTGCATACAGAAATCAAGGGAACAACAAGGGAACAACAAAGACATCAATCATTTTAGGAGTATCTTGCCTCATGGCCACTACTCAGCTCACATTTGATATATCACGAGGAATCCCCACTTCTTGAGCAGTCAATTAACATGATCCACACATGCAATACCCTGCTATTCCTTCAGCAGCAGAATCAAAAGCTTTCCCACGCCATCATCTTACATTAAAACCTCACTAAATTCATCCCCAAACCCACAATAAGTACATCGGCTCTGAAAAAATTCAGAACACAACCTAAGTGAGCTTCTCTGAGACTGTCTATGCAGAGGTCAGACAATACAGTCTACATGACACCCCAAAAGAGAGCATTTTCCTTACTCAACACTTACTCACCTGGCCATCTACTAGAGCTGTAAGTGGAAGATAATCAAATAGATCTGTGAAGTACTTCCAGACATTGGCATTGCCATACTTTCGCAGACACTCGTCATAAAAGCCATACACTTGTGTGATTTGCCTGCTCTCATGGTTGCCCCTCAGTATTGTGATGCGTTCTGGGTAGCGCACCTATTGACAAAGAAAATAGTTCTTTAACACAAGGATTGTACCATCAGGATTGAAACAAAGAGCAATGGAGTATTTCGAACGGCGGTCAAGCATTCAGTTCTGTTACAGAACAGCACGTGGCCATTAATGCTTTTCAATTTACGTGTGTCTAGCTCAAGCCAATGGCAGCATCAAGGGGAGGAGTGATTCTTTCCAAACTCCCCCAAAATGTGGTGTTTTGCCCAAGGCTGCTGTAGGAAAGCCGTCAAACCTTACCTTCAATGCTACTAGAAGAGTCACTGTTTCCACCGAGTAGTAGCCTCTGTCCACATAGTCTCCCATGAACAGGTAATTTGTGTCTGGCGATTTCCCACCAATTCTAAAGAGTTCCATGAGGTCGTGGAATTGACCGTGGACATCCCCACAGACGGTGACGGGGCAACGTACCTCTTGCACGTTAGATTCCTTTGTGAGAATTTCTTTAGCCTAGCATGAAAACACGTATTTAGGACAAAAAGGTAAGAAGCAGATGCAGATGCTATTCGACTGCATGTTATTCACACTGGACGCCTGATTTCAGTCCAGTAGCTCAAGCTGACCACTGGAAAAATAGCGGTTTGTTGGAGAAGCAAATACAAAAATGCATTTTACAGACCCCTGTGCAGGAAGACAAGCAGGTTTGCTACCATGAGGCCAGGTTATTAAAATCTTACCATAACACAAGTACTGACAAATTCAAGTTAATCCCCAGCCTCCCCTGAAAGAAAGCTGTGTGAACTTCAAGCCTTGCATTAGACATACCACTCACACCACCACTGGGGCTCACTCACAAATTCTGTGCTTCTTCCAAACATTTCTCCAGTGCAGACAAGACAAAGCACTACTCCAGTCAGCTTCATCAGCTTCACAGCCTGACATTACCTTCTTAAGCACAACTGGTTTATTTTTTAACCTAAAAATTATGACAGATTTCTCTTTGTGTTCAACACAGCTCAAGTCTGCTCATCTCATCTATACGATTGATATCTATCAATCTAATCTGACTGCCAAAGTCGAGTGCTACCCAGTTACATGATACTTAGAAGCTTTCACCTCAAAAACCCCAGCTTTCTTCTCAGCGGTGTGGGCCATCCCATGTTGTGTCAGCAAGAGTTTGGTGTATGAAAACAGAAATGAGGCTGGATTTTTGCTGTCTGCTGGTAAGGGTAGAAACACCAGAAGAGCTATTGCATGCAACTTTGGTGACTATCATGGTTTCCTGACCAAGCTGATTTTCAAAAAGCGTGTATCAAGCTAGATATTATTTGATATACCAGTAGGAAAACTATGGCCTCCTAGACTTCAGATAGAAGGCATATGAAATGTAATGACTTACACACAGACTCCCTCCTGCCACGTTTCAGTCTGCCTACCATTTAAAGGGATGGATCTCAATCCCACACCACCACGTTGGAACCATACACATCACCACCTTTGCCAGCTCCTCCTCATCACCTTCCTCCTCTGGGATCAGATCCCTCAGGCTTCCCTCCCTTGCTGCACACTCATAAACCTTAAGTGCTTTTCCAAGACCAGGATTTTGCAGCAGCGGGTCCGTGTCATGGAAACAGCTCTATGAACAGCCTGTTTCTTCCATATCGACAGAGCCAGCTCACCGTGTGATTGCTGAGCAGAGATGACATTCGGAATGGCTGCATGTGACAAAGGGCTCATCTGGCAGAAAACACTGGGCAACCACTATGGCATCAGGTAAGCAGGGCTGTGTCACTCTGGCAAATAATAACCAACACAAGCACCAGTGCCAGCGCTGCTCCAGCTCTTTCAGACTGCATTGCAGCGAGACTGAAGCTGCATGTCAGGAAAGGGAACCTTCTCTGCACATTCCCAGAACACATGGGAATTAACAAATCCATTTCCCTTGTAGAGGGACAGATTCTTCTTATTCTTGCTTAAGCTACCGAGGAAAACAAGTATTCCTACGCCCCCCTTCAGTAACCTGGCACAGAACATCACTGTATATGCAAGAGGCGCTTCTCTCTCGCCCAGGGCATTTTCTCCTGCCAGATTTCCAATCCTTTTCCGAGAGCAACAGTTTAACAGTCCTAAAGGCAGGTCACACACAACTGGAAAAGCAAAGTCAGAAGCAATTTGAACATATGGAGCCACAACCAGCTTCCCCTGCAGTACCCAGATGGCAACAAAATGACCACAGATGGAGGGATGGCATCCCTGGATTTAGTCATCTCTTCCTCTACACCCAACAGTTCCTCTACTAATTACAGCCACATAATGCAGCCAATCTGCATTACCTCGTTATCATCAAATATCATGTTTGTTTTCCTGCCTCCAGCTCATCAGCTAATGCAGATCAGTGCTCCAGGCACATATGAAGCACAGGGAACACCCACAGATATGCCCAGTCTCATCTGAATAGAAGGGATGAAAGATCACCAATGCTGAACAGTTCCCAGCAGGCAGTAATCCAACTACTCGTGGCCAAGTCCCTTAGCTCAGGATGGTGCACAGCTACCGTCTGCTGCAACCAGGAAGAAGCTACTTACTGAGGATACCCTCAGTGGGCTCCCTGAGGACACCTGCATTCACCCTCAAATGTTTGCTGCCTTGCCTCTTCTAGGGAAAGAGGCATATTCAGAAGGAATAACTAAAACCCAAAAGGTCTAGTGCTCGGACAGCATCTAGCGAGCCCCTTGCACGGTATTTAACCTGAGGAATGTGATCCTGATCCTCAAAGGCACATCCTGCACATGGACTTGATGGCATGAGGTATACCTTGTAGTTGTGACTAGAACTGCTGAACATGTGGTTTTGAGTGCAACAGTAGTACTTGAATTCTTTTATCTTTAAAAACATCTATAGCACCTTGTGAGATCATCTATCCTCTGTGAGACAAATATAAAACACACCCGCTCAGTGCCTTCTGATTGTTGCACAAAGCAACACACAGGGTTTCATTGTAACCTGGAGCTAACTTAACCATAAAAAAGTGGGTTCCCCCCCCCTTTCTTATAGTGCATAATGCCCCCTTCCCAGATGCGTAAAAAGATGGACAACGTACACATGCCATATGTACTTACCAGTGTCTCAACCACATCATCACTCTCCACCTTTCTGATCTGCCCAGAAAACCCATGCACCCATCTGAAGATCCACACACAGGCAGAGCAGCACAGGAAACAGAGAAGAGGAGCTCATTCTGCACACAGTAATTTGGCACACTGACATTAAATGCATCCTTCAGAGGTGGACCAGCCCAAGTCCTGAAAGCTTGGTACTAGGAGAACCTAGAAGTTTCCCCTCATGAGAAAGGAGGAGCTAACTGCTGAAAAGCAGCAGTTTCTTTAGCTGCCTACCATGCAGCCTATTTTAGCTTACTAGGTAGACAAAGATACTCGCACACGAATAGATTAAGCCTGTCATGCCAATGCTGCAGAGCTGGCTCCAATCATGCTCAGGAACTGGCCACAGAAGTTTGCCCTCATGTGGCTTTCTAATACAGAGCAGTACCTGTAGAATTTTAAGCACCATTAAAAACATCCCAGAAAAGTGGCAATTAGCCAGTATACTCTGCTTGCATGTTTCAATGGGCCGAGCTAACGGTGAAGTAAAATGCTTTAAGATAACAAAAACAGCATTACAAAACAAGAATAAAAAAATCTGATGCAAGTAAACTGCCCTAAATTATCATAATTTACTCAAGAAGGTCATTAAATGACTATGACTTACAGTCATGTTTTAGCTACCTCTGCTTTAGAAAGCCGTGACTAATACTATCGGCCTCCTAAGCATGTGCCCCAACTGCTCTGGACGAAAACCATACTCAGGTCAGAGTAAAAAGGAGCAGCTTTTAAGTATTTTTATTTAATAAACCTTAATTAAACACAACAGTTACCACATCTGTGCTCAAAATCATTTTGAGGAGCAGACTATTTGGTAGCTGTGAGCTTGCCCACTGTCTCAACTCCCCTCTCTTTCCCAGTTTTATATCCTGTAGATCACCTTTGTAGACTGGTACACTAGCTTGGCTGCTGTCCACTCCTTTAGTTCACGTGGAAGGAGGCTGGAGAATGCACATCCCAATAATTTACTGTGTTGGCCTTGAAGAGGAAATGGAGTGGTCTCAGGGCTTGAACACAACCCATTGATGTGCTGCTCTGAAACCCAAGATACTTCACCAGCTTTGAGACTAATCCCTCTGTGAGAGACTTAATCAAATCCACATCCACTATCACACGGTTCAGATTTGTCTATGCTAACTGTGCAAGCTGATTCTAGGTGTGAGATTATGATCCATCCTAGGAGGCAGCTTTTCAGCACTGTGCTTCCCTTAGAGAAGGCCAAAGACCCCAGACACCTGCTTTGTATATAAGATCCTTTGAGAGCACAGAAACTCAGGTTCTTCTGGGAGATTTATTTACTGCACCACAATCTTGGTTTGACCCATAGAGGCTCTTACATGGAGTTTCTGATGCAAATTCAACCCAACTGTCATTCTGTCATCTGTGACAGACCAAACTATTATGTCAGCAAATACACTGAGGGTATTAAAATCCCAAGGAGCTTGGCGCGAACAAGAACAAGCTAGATTCTCCTCAAATGAGATGGAAACCAGAGGGATGGAGCTGTCCTGCTGCCCTTCAGCAACAAGGCAGCAGAGGACACCCTGAAGCCTCGAGAGTGATGGACACTGTCATACATGCTCCTAGAGGTACCTGGGCCAGCACATCCCAGGATAAGCGTCAGTACTAGGGAGATGAAACATTCCTGGCCATGACTCAACACAACACTTGGAATCTCATGGTTTGAACAGCATCCAGGTTGCTACTTGGCTCATACTAATTTCACCAATTAGTGCCCAAGAGCTTGCTAACTCATCCTCCTAAAATCATTCTTAGATGAAACCATTTCAGAGGGCAGAAGCGTCATAGGTTCACGCCAGTAACACCAATACTCCCTACAGCCTCAACTGCCTCCTGCTGCTTGGTTTGAAGAATCAGTTTACAGTTACCACTCAGTAACAGTACAAGAAATGCATGTCTTCATTAGTGATTAAAATCCTTCTCCTCCCACCACTTCACAACACAAAGCTCTCAAGCTGCTCACAGCAATGAGACTGTAACCCTTCTTACACATCCAAACAATAAGGATATCAAAAAGAAGATACCAAGAGAGATGGTTATGGATGGCTGCTTGCCTATGTTTAATTTAAGAGACAGCCTTTTACTCACGTGCTTTCATATCCCGTTTTATTACCTTTGTGAAAATCCCTTTTCCCTAGGATAAGTACTAACTCCCTCACCTGCAGCACAGTTCATTAGCTGACCTGACTTGAACTTCAAAACCCAAGTACTCAGAGAATTCCCCTCCAAACTTGGGAGTGCTTCCTACCAAATCAAATTAACTTGTTGGCCTTTTAACCTGACTTCAGATGTTCAACACACAGGTTACGACCTGTTCAGGTTCAAAGGCAGCTCGATGCAGCCAGTGCTACGCTGCTATCAGTACCCAAACTAACAATTACAAAGCCAGCACCAGCACAGACAGCTGCCATGGCACCTCCAATGAAAGGGGGACATAATCCAAGGCAAAAATCTATAGATTTTCACGGCTTATTTAGTGAGAGTGGGAAAATGTTTCAACAGCCTTCTGCCATAAGGAGAGTCTAAGACCATGGCATTAAGAGTAGCATGAGATGCAAGACACCCGATATACGTTTCCCCAACATGCTACAACATTCTCATGTCTACAAACCCTAGCAGTAATCATAATGTCTGTCCTTCTATTACCCTTTGAATGCTGCATGATTTCAACTAGATTTCATTTTATAAACCGACAGAACGGTAATCAAGTGTTCTCATGCTGTCTTGAGATGACATCTTGATTAGCTGCATGAAGAATACAAGACTGATGAGCTGCCAAAATGATGTTGCAACTGGGCAGGTGAAGACAATGTGATTTCTACAGGTGCAAATTTCAACAGCTCTCAGAGTGCAGAATAATTTGGCATGCTCTGAACAACTCTAGCCGTGTGCAATCTTTCCCTCTTTACTGTCCATTATACCGGCACTTAAAAACCAAGAGTGACCCACACAGCCAAATCTGTGATTTGTTTCTTTGGGGTTTTTTCCTCACCTCACTTTGATTAAAACTTTTTTTTTTATAACCCATTTTTTATAACTCTTTCACAAATTTAAACCCAAGGCAAGAGGTACTATTGTGCTTGCCCTCTTAGATATCAGTCACAGAAAAGGGAGTGCTAAGAAGTGAGACAAGGCTGGCAAAGGCTTCTCCAAATATTATCTCAAGAAGACAAACTGAACCGGCTTTCTGCCAGGGCTACTTCACACCAAAAGTAAGCCT
The DNA here is from genome assembly GCA_039877255.1 of Loriculus beryllinus. NCBI lineage: Eukaryota > Metazoa > Chordata > Aves > Psittaciformes > Psittacidae > Loriculus > Loriculus beryllinus. Next base: position 719 of record JBCJKH010009582.1, on the reverse strand, counting down.
GCGCGCCCAAAAGCTTTCTGAAGTCCCTTTCCACTACAAGATGATGGGGGGGGACACAACCACTCCCCCACAACTTAATAAGCCAAATAAGAGCATTGCAGAGTACTTAATTCATACCCAAGTCATTCTGACAAGTTACCAGCACCCTTGAAGAATGAGGTGCTGTGACAGATGACATTTGTTTCATGCCATGCTCCATAGGTTTAGGCCTCCTACCTGTTGTCTGGATAACAAACAGCCTCTCCACCTCTAGCTGCCACTCTCCCTGCATACCATGTGAGCCCTGACATACAACTGCATTCTGCTGTGACTGTCCTCCTGCTCCTCAAAATACAGCAGCCACAGCTACTTAACAATGCAGCCAGAAAAGAAGGGAAATAGTTTTTGGTAACAGCTTGTGGGTCAGAATAGCGGTTCCCAAACAAGAACACTTGGAGCAGGGTACAGATCAGGCTAATAAATTCTTTCAGGGTTATTAGCTAAACCTCACACAGAGGAGAACACAGTCACAGAGAGCTCATCCTCACTTTTCAAGATCAAGGGCCCTACAAGAAATCTGGAGAGGGATTTTTTACAAGGTCATGTAGGGACAGGACAAGGGGGAATGGCTTTAACCTGACAGCAGGGAGATTTAGATTACATATTAGGGAAAAATTCTTCCCTGTGAGGGTGCTGAGGCGCTGGCACAGGGTGCCCAGAGAAGCTGTGGCTGCCCCATC
>JBCJKH010009577.1:0-11929 GCA_039877255.1 Loriculus beryllinus | reverse complement strand
ACCATTGCACCCAAGGCTCTGTCCAACGTGGCCTTGAATACCAGCAGGGATGGAGCATTCACCACTTCTCTGGGCAATCTTCCAGTGCCTCACCACCCTTACAGTAGAGAGCTTCTTCCTTATATCTAATGAAGATCACTCTGCATCCCTATTTCCAGAAGCTGTGGTATTGGTCTAACTCCTCTCCATCCGAAAGCTATCTAAAACACTTCTGTGAGATCTGTAGGACTGTGGCAGAGCACTTTGAACTATGTTTTACTCATTCTCATTGAATAGAATATAGGTAATTTTGAACTGCTCAGGACAAATCACCACATGTAATGTTAAGAGATACTCCAGGGAGAAGAGAGGGAGGGGGGAAATGTTGTATATTAGCATAACTATCTCCTCACCTATCCTCTCCCATCTTTGCATAATATCTCAGCCCTGTGGCCCCCTGTCAGCAAAATAATGTAACAATCCTAGCCCTGTGGACCTATTATTATTATTGATTTATGATACACTTAAAGCTAGTTGTGCTAAATATGCCCATTCACGGAGAGAAAGAATTACTGAGCATGCAGTGGTGTAAGACTGTGGTGTCGTTATTATGCTATATGAGTAACACATAAAGGCATCTTCAAAATGTCTTTTTTAGGCATTTCAACCACTTTATGGAGACCCATCTGGAAATAAATGTAGCTGGCCTAATGTATGTAATGAATTTAATGTGCCGTTCTTCCACATTAAGGAAAAACCTAATAGGATGATTGAGTGGGGCCAAACTTCTCCAGGAAATTCCTTTATAATATATGATTGAATTATTGTTTTTCTATTAGGGCAGCCAAAACATTCAGTGTCCTCGACAATACAGGATGTGTGCCGTAACTTCTTGCCACTAAGCTAGGCATACTGTATCTGGACCACTGCCCAGCTATTTGAGTATTTCCATTTGAATGATTTATTTATTTTCCAAAGAAAGACTACTCGGCAAATTTCTTTTGGGTCAGACAACAGAACTTGATGCCTGGCTGACAAATGAATGAAATCTAAGCAATCCAGAGGCATTTGAAGCAAAACTGAGATTTTCCTAATGGATACCCAGAAGTTACGCTCATGAAACTTCTAAACCTTTTCTCAATAGACATTGGACACCTAACTCCCTTTGCAAACCCTCCGGCATTCAAGCCGTTAAGTATCCTGATTTTTGGAAATATTGGCCTTCCAGCTGCAAGCACATAAGCTAGGGGAAGGTGCTCAATGTAGCACATGTGAAAATTGGATTATTTATTTATAAGCCTAAATATGATCCTAGGAGCCTAACTTTAAATGCCTTTTAAAACCTAAGACCAGATTTGATGATTGAAGGTCTTTTCCAACCTAAATGCATGTGTTTTTATAGAAAGACATTGTATATTTGAGGCATCTACGTGCACTCCCAAGTGTTCCAGTGATAAAAAATATATAATTATTAGTGCACATTATAAGAATATGCTAGACTTTGAGATATGCTGGAAATCCAGGAAGTATATGGCTACATATAAGACAAGGTGTGGAGGAGAACTCCATATTTTTCAAACTGTAGCTGGGAAAAAGGTGGTGTATATTAGCATAGCCTCCTAACCTTGTCTACAAGATCTCATGGCTCATTTTCCGTAGCAGCAGAGCCTCTTCCCTTCTGTCTTCTTAATGGGGGAGGGCAATTATTTTTCTCCTGTGAATAAAATATTTGCCCCCCGAAAGTATTCCCAGGTCAAATTAGTCATGCAATTGCAGCTGGAAACTATTTCTGGCCTGGGTTTACAACACTGCAGAGGATATCCAGATACTTTACAAATATTCAAGGCACTCAGCCAGGGTGTGGGAGATGCAGGTTCAGATCTCTCCAGGGAGGTGGATTTGAATCCGCTCACTGGGAGGTAACTATCATCAGCACCTTGCTGTGTAGGGAAGGATGGGGCGAGAGAGAATGGTTCCAGCAACCTGAGGTTTGACCAGCTACTTTTCTCACCTGAGCTATATGGCCTTCTGCAGCTCATGAACTGCAGGAGAGCTGGGATGAGGTACTGAACCAAGCAGGAGGCTTAGTTTGACCTCCGAGGCTAAACCAGACCATGTTTACATTCAGCCATCCTCTGTTTTGTCCATGCAGAAGTGAGGTTGGGCTCACCTTTCCCCCAGCCTTCTCCCAGAGAAACAAGTGTTTGATTGCTGTGTTTGACTTCCTATGAATCCTCCTTAAACTGAAACTCAGAGGTTATCAACCACCAAGCCAGGATCCTTAGTCATCCTGGATGAGATCGGGTTCTGACCTCTGGGACATCAAATAAAGTCAAAAAGCGGGGTCATACTTATTGGCTTTGTTAGTAACACATAGTGAAAGATGCCAAGTGGGGTGCCTCAGTACCTGCTCTGTGCACAGAAAAGGTTTGACCTTTCCTTGCAATAACATTTCATTACATGTGCCCCACAGCCTTACTCCTCAGGTTTATCTTGAGTCCAGCAGCTCACCAGGTTAACCCCTATTTTTTGTGCAGGATTCCAAAGCCAGCTGGGTGTTTATCATCCTTGAGGAATCTAGCCTGTAGCGACTTGATTAATTCTTTTCATACACACATAAACAGATTCAAGATGTTCTTGTGCAGCCAGAGGATAAAGGTTTCTCCTGCTATCTCAGTTCTCCATCAGAAAAATGGTCCGTCCCAATGTGCCAAGATTGCCGTCATCTGTGTTTACTAATGCAGGCTTCCAGGAATCCTGAAAAACAGGGACAATGTACTTTCCCAACATCCATGCCAAAGTCCGGATAGTCACAGGCTTGAACTGCTGCTTACGTATACCTACAGCCAGGAAGCCTCTTGGATAAACCAGAAGATCCCATCCACATTGCAGAACTAATGCTGGTTACAGACATGTTGAACCCATGATCCCAGTTTGGACAAGCATGACCTAAACCTCCTTGGTTCACTCGAGTGTCTTCACTTTCCCTCTGAAGTTGCCAAATCACGTTGTCAGACACTGCACAACTGCTGATGTGGTTTTTCACTGTGCGTGCCGCATGTGGGTGGATGCTAAAGAGAGTTGTTATCGTTAGTGAATCCTCATTTGCTATAAAAAAAGCACTACAGCATCACTAAGACCTCAACAGAGGATTGAGCCATATACATCCACACCAAGTTCCTTTCCCCCAAGGGAGAGGGCAGGCTGTTTGTCCAGCATGAATCCAAACAAACTAACAGTCACTAAGTGATTTCACTGATCTTAAATGAAGATTATTTGATTTAGGATTCAAAGAAGTGAAAATTTTCCACCTTTCCGCCCTCCCCTGGAAAACTCAAATATTTTAAATTGGATGCAACTGCAAATGGAAAACAAAATAAACCAAAACTTGAATATTTTGATTATCTGGGATCTCATCATTGTTACTGTAAAATCAGGTTACAGAAGGAAAGCACATCTTAGGAAATCCTTGATCCCAATACTACAGCCTTGCCCTTGTGTCAGTGTCTCAACAGGGCATGAGGTCATCATCTGAGGATTAAAGTGTTTTCTGCCCAATTCTTCTTTAATTCTTTGTGGGAGAGGGAGGTGCCTGCCCAGCATAAATTGCCTATACTCTCTTATTAATGGTCTGATCATTAGCACAATGTATTTCAAGCTGACAGCATGTACATTCAGGTTCAGGATCTCTGCACTTTTCTTTCTTTAGTAATTTTTTCTTCTTATTTGCATGCACGCACATCCATACTTCAGATATACCCAATTCTATCAGGTTTTGAACTTGCCCCCATCGTATGCTATCACAGACAATTGTGAAAACTAGAATTCTTCCTTCTGAAAGCTCACAGCTTGTCAAAGCACTCTTCTATGCAACTTTCCTCTGTCATGTTCTCGTGCTGACAAAATGCCAGAATTTGGGATTCTCTGTAGCAAGTGAAGAGCTTTCCAGAGGAGCTAGGAAATGAGCTTGTTCACTGATTGCTACAGCTTTGCAATGCTAATAAGTGTCATTATTAATATATTTGCTTTATTAAGCAAAAGAATATGAATTCTTTCCTCATAAATTTTTACAGCAGCTCCTCCCTGCACAGTGCTCTAGCTGATGAGGATTGTACATCCAATTATTGGAACATGTGCTCTAATGTGTTTTAATGTCATGTTTTCCTTTAATTGTATTATAGAGTAAGCCTGCTCTAGAAATAACACTATTAAAGTTTCCTTTCAAAACAAAGATCAGTCAAAGAGACAAGCAATTATTTCATTATCCTTAAGAAGCTCATAACATAATGAAGGGAATGTTAAAAATAAACTGAATGGGTGTACTTGACGGAAAGAATAGATCAATCCTCGCGACTTTTCTCACAGAGTGAAAAATTATCCAGGATTAAGTTTCCACAGCTTTGAGTGTATTATGGATTCTCTGTTTCTAATAATTAAATAGGGAAGCCTTTCTCCAGTAATAAACTAAAAATGAAATTAGCAACAGTTGTATCTGAAATGGAAGCAAACACTCAGGATTAAAAGCCAACACTGCAGCTCTATAGAGCAGGCAGGGTGAGATGATGGTTGAGTCCTCTCCAGCCTGGCTTGGAGGAGATTGCATGTGTAAGATCCTGGCCTACTGCAGTGAGGGTGCTATCCCTGCCGGCACATCCTGGGCAGCCTCAATCCTGAGGCTCCATGGCTGGTTGAAACAACATGACCTGAGGATGTGCTTGGTTCCTACCTGCAGGTCTCCTGCCTTTGGATGCCTTCAGCATGGCTTGGGAGTGAGTGTGAGGTGTGATACAAGGGAAGGCTGCAGAAGAGAAAGCCCTGTGGTTGTGCAGCCAGGGAAGGAGAAAGGGGTCCTGCCATCAGTGCAGCTATACATGTCTCCAGATAACACCAGTGATGGATGCAATCAGTCTCATCCCACGGGACACAGCATCTATTTCTTTTGAAGAGGGAGTGACTGACATTGATTTATTTTTTTTTCTACTTCTTGTAGTACTGGAGCCTTTTGGAAGCTCAGATACTGGAGGAGGAAGCAGTGTAGAAGGACATCAGAGAAGAACCTCCGTAACAGAAAAGTTTCCCCAAGAAACTGCAAGAAGAAAACTCTAAGCAAGTAGTACATGGGTCAGGGGAGGAGCTTGTCTCTCCTCTTGGTCCTCTATCCAAATCTGACTTCTCTGGCCAGTAATCTGAAATTGACAGTATCTAGCAACCATGAAGCAGCTTGTTTGCAGAAGGCAAAGGTAGCTTTGCTGAACTCCTAAGGAATACATCTTATCTAACAGTGATGCTGTACAGATCCTGCAGGCAAAGTTTGAAAGAGCCAGAAACAGCAAACTTCTTATTTCATGGGCAGAGCAAAACTTGTTTAGTGGAGGGCAAAACCAAGATGACAGAAGAGAGACCTCAATTCACCTCCATACCATCAAGCAGATCAGGTGAGCTTCATTGCTACCCTGTGCTCCCTGCCTAGCAGGCATTCAAGGACCAGAGGATCCATCAGTAGTGGTCTGCAGCTGGGTTTCTCTGAACAAAGTGTGCTGGAAGCAGATCTTCAGACATGAGCTCTACCCACGTTACCAGCAGAGCTCTCCCAGACACGTGAGTTTTCTGTCCTCTCAGCAAAACTGAGCTGGCAGTGCCTTACTGCTGTGGGTTGGACCTAAGCTCGGTGTTGGAAATACCCCAGCCAATACTGCTAACACTGAAAAAAGTAAGTAAATGACAATATCTCCAAATATATGCCAATATAAGAAATAAAATATAAAGAAAATATAAGAAATAAAAATATTTGGTTTTGTACAACCAAATATACTAGGCACTGAGATAAACTCCAGAATAGATGACTATGTTACGTATATTTAGATGTTTCGTCTAAGCTGGTCAAGGTTTTTTTAGCTCCCGTTGCTCCCATTTCCCTGAGTGAGGGGAGGAGTGGGAGCTGCTGCACATGGCCATGGTGCCTGATGTAAAAATAGATAATAGGCCGAGTACAAAGGCTTCATTCTGCTCGCTGACGGCAATGGCAAAGGTTTCAACAAGACTAAACTGTGTCCGGACTCTCAGAAACAAAATCCCTCTTAGCATCCCTGCATCTCCACATGGCACCATTGTTGGTTTAGCCAGTTTCTCAATCTATGTAACCAGTTAAATCCTGCTTGAGGTGTATGTTAGTATTAACTAAGAAGACTCTCTTGTGTCTTGCTTTTGCTGAAGGCAATTCTCTGCCTGACCCTTTGTACCCTTTTTTTGCTGTTTCTTTCTCTCAGGGAGGCCTTGCTGTGGCAATTTCTTTCACATGTTGAAACTGTTGGTTTTTCTAACACAAAATACTATACATTTTCAAGAGCTTCGTATGGAAGATATATTTCTAAGTCACATTTCTTGCCAGAGGAGTAGTGAACACTAAATGTTGGCTGTAGACAGTGGTAGACTCGGGATTTGGTAGTTAACCAGTAAAAATATTAAAACAGGCAAAGTCTGTCATCATATAAGAGACAGCTTTCAGCTTTACTAAATGTCTTTCTACTTACAAAGTTAATGGAAACCAGTCACAATGATAAAATCTGTGACTGTCTTAAATAGAAGGAATTCTTGGTTCCTTGTGGTAGAAAGAAGACTGGAATTTAAATTCTTGGGCTTTTGCTCCTCATTTTTAATTCCTTTCATTTGATTAAAAGAAAATTTTAAAAATGAACAGTCCGATGCAGGAAGAAAAGAGAAACCCGCATCTTAGGAAGATAAACCCCCCAGCCTTTAAAAAAGGATACTCAAACCTTGCAATTATGAGAAATCCATGAGCCCCAAAGCATGCAGACCCAGAGCAGATAGAGAAGGTAAACAAATCCTGGAGCAAGAAAAGACAATTGCAGGAATGTTACTGGAGGATGTGTGATAAAAACATGACAGGAGAAACCACCATGCAAACCACTTGCAGCTCAGGAAAAAGAACAGCAACAGAGCAGAGATGGGAATTGCAGATAACAACGTGTGGAAAATTTCTGAGAGAAATCAGAGAGAAAAATAAGGGCAATATTCACATGAAAAGAAATCTGAGAGATCCAGATGTGCTGAGAGGCCGGCAGGGAGGAGAGAATCACGAAGGAAAGAAGTTGGGAGAACATGGAGTTGAAAAGTTGTGATACGTCTGGAGAACGTCACCAGTTACTTAGCATTATGGAAGGAAGAAGAAGAACACAGCAGATAGAATCATAGAATAGCAGAATAGTTAAGGTTGGAAAGGACCTTAAGATCATCCAGTTCCTGCCCCCCTGCCGTGGGCAGATCTTCTGCTTCACCTCAGACATCTCTGCCTGAAGGAAGAGGTTGGACTGCAACAGGGTGCCGCTGTTGCAGCCTTACTACAGGTCAGCTCTGGCAGCAAACCTCAGCTCTTGCAAGCACTTTGTGAGAGAGGCTGTCCTTTTAGTTCTTTTTGACTGATGGAGCACACTGTGGGCTCAGACCCCTGCTAGGGCTCTGAGGCAACCACAACGGCCCAAACAATAAATAGCAGAGTATAATCTAAGACTCACAGCATCTAAACTGAATGAATTGACTCTTTTTTAGACTAGAAAAGATAATATTGGCCAATGCAAGGAAGCCAAAACACAGTCAGCTGGTATTTAGTGCAGATCTTTGTCTCGCCTCTGGAATACTCTTTCAGAGTGATGAAAAGGGAACTAGTAATTTCTACCCTAGGAAAACTTCTATTGTAAAAATGATCTGGTCTGGTCTGTGCTAGAATGAAGCCATGACTCCCTGATGTTTTACATGAACAACCAGAGCCATGAACATGAACAGAGAATTTACATGAACAACAGAACAACCATGAACAAAGACTCACCACAGCCCAGTGACCTCAACACTTGCCTGTTAAGACCTCTCTTAAGGCCAGCTCTCCCTTATCTCAAGTGGGTCACCACAAGGTTATCTTGTGGTTGGGGTCTTTTCTTCATTTTGACAACAAATTCAACCTGGACTGAGAAATCTTTCCCAGTCACCGTTAGAACCAACATGGTCTCCCTACCTTGATGAAAAGGTTTCATTTGGACAAACAACCATACAGACATTTCTCCAAATAAAAGGTCTTGACTGATTTCTTTCCCAGAATACATCCAAATGCACATGCCCTTGTAGGGTCTGATCCAGACGTGTCAAAGTCAACTGAGTGGATTCTTCTAACCAAGCATCAACTATGTGCTAGGTGGATGTTAAGCAAATCATGGCAGTCAGGTGAAGTTCCCAATGACTGGAAAAGGGGAAATATAACCCCCATTTTCAAGAAGGGGGAAATGGAAGGACTACAGGGAACTACAGACCAGTCAGTCTCACCTTTGTGCCTGGCAGGATCAAGGAGCAGGTTCTCCTGGAAACCATGCTTAGGCACGTGAAAAACAGTGAGGTGGTTGGTGACAGCCAGCATGGCTGTTTTGATATAGCCTTGGGTTAGACTCAGGATCCTTCCTATTCCATTATAAAGGGCTTCTAATATGTCAAATTAAGACAGAAGAACTGAAAGCTACTGCAGTCATAACTGTTCCTGGTGGAGAAGCCTGAAGTTCATTTGAGAGGCCAAAACATCATCTGAAAGCCGATAGATACAAACGTGTTGAAATGGCATTCACTAAGCATGCAACTTGTCCTTGTGTCTCCTCTTCCCCATCCTCTCCTTTACTGGTAAATATGTATTTCAGCAAGATTAAGATTAAAATGTTTAAAAATGCCAGTTATCTGTGCAAAAGCTTACAATTTCACTTGAAAAAGGGATCTCAGCAAATGGCCAAGTGCAGCAGGGCATGTATGCTGCAAAGCAGTTCTTAAATGATTCCTCCTAAATGTTTAAACTTAGTAATTCCAGTCAATTTTGAGAAATATTGATAGTTTTTCTAGTTTTTCATAGTAATGGACAGTACATAATTACTAAAAACGTAATATTTTTACACCTGGGCCCTTTCATGATAGTGTTACTCCTGTGCAAAATCAAATGTCAGCAAAAGAAGAGTGATTCTAAAATGAAATTTTAAGTAAATGTATCATTACACTGAGGAGGTAGGATGGTGATTTAATATGGTGACCAGTCACACCTGAATAACTAAAGAGTTTGTTTTTACAGGGAAGCACTGAGTTTACTAAAGCGAAGGGAAAGTATTTTATTACAAATAGATTATCTTAGCGCTTTCACTCAGTTTGGTGCAAAACTTCATGTGGAAACTGGGGTTTGACACAAGTGTAGTAGGGGGGAGATGGGGAAAGTGAAGGAAAAACAAGTAGAAAGTTATCAAAGCAAGGTCACTAAACACAAAATGCTATGGAAGACGTGCAGAGCAGCCAAGGTTCCTTCTCCACAGCTGTGGGTCTGCAGTAAGACCCAATAATAGTCCTACATAACCTACTGCGGCAGGATCAGGGACACCCTGCAACTCTTTGGGGTGAGATGTGCAACTCTTCAGGGCTAGAGCATCTCCCTCTCCACCTCTGTCAGTAGTCAAACTCCTGCTGCCAAAGGCTACTCTCCACCCACTGTAATTTATGTGACTGGAGAACTTATAATAGCTCATTTTTAATTCTGTTTAACCAATGTCCACCGGGTGGTGAAGGAATGCAAAAGAACATGAGGGTTTTTCATGTAGAAATAATTTGTAAATGATGCAGATTCATAAATCTATTTTATGAATACATGGTTAATTGCAGTTCGTGGCTCTGCAATGCTGGAGGTTGTTCTTATTCTGACTGGGGAAGGGCCTGTTTTCCTTGTGGGTCTTTTTAGAGATGGAAAGCAGGTTTGTCCCCAGATGCGTTCGATGTGTTCAATGTGTCCTCTAGCAGGGAGGAGAGAGCTGTGGGACACCACATGGGTGAACCACTGGAGAAGGCCAAAGGATGCCTACCTGCTGTTCTGACTACAAACCACAACATGTCACTTATGCCATCCTGGATTTTCTTTTTTCCTGTTTTCTTTCTATTTCAGCAACACAAAAGCTGTGCGGGTATTTGAGAGCCTCAGCTCAATAACAGCAGAGGAAATCCTCAATAACAGCAGAGGATTAATATCTTTCAGAGGAAAAGAAGAGCATGCATTTCCTCTGCTACCTGCTGTCCTCTTAGCTTCCCTTACTTGCATCACTAAGCAAGGATTCAAACCATTAGGAGAAAAGTCTTTGTCTTACAGAAAATCTTTCTGCCTTCTTTTTTTGTAGTTTCCTGATTTCCCATCAGTGCGTTTTCCCTTCTTTGTTGATTTCTTCCATCAGAGGATGTAAAACAGAATTAAAAAATATAGCAAAAATAAGGGTCTGTTCCCAAAGCCAGTGAAAACAATGGAAGTCAAAGAAACTGGCATTGACAAAACATTTTATTTTCCTCAGGAGAGTAAGAATGATCCTGGCCAGTGTTTTATAGAGCAAAGATTCCAGTAATACGTCCAACACAGCAAAACATAAATTGACATCACGTTTAGGTTCTTCCTTCCTTGATAGCAGTGACACTTACCTTAGATTATGTTTGATGAGTACAGTGACAGCCATCATTACTGTATTAACTGCACACATAAGAAGTCTTTAATCTTCTTATGGGATTTTAGGCTGACTACTGTACATATTGTTTCTGACTGCTGAAAGCTGAGTGTAACCCCAAAAAAAGATAAAATCTCGTCTTATTTTCTTTGCTTTGGAAATTACAAACAGAAGAGCCTGTGATGTAGAGACAGACACAGAAGGAAATGATCTGAGAGAGGAGACTTTAATAAGCTAAATAGGTTCAGCCTAATGTACATTCATGTCTTCATTAATTTTGTGGATGATTTTCAGAAGAGTGAGCCTCTCTTTCTCTGGTGTAGGCAAAATGCAGCTAAACTCACCCCCTGCTGCTTTGCTATGGGTAAATCATTTAGAAATCACTTAATCTGAGAGGAAAAATCCTCTTAGGTATTTTCCCAAAGACTTCCTTGAATAGGCTAAGTGTAGGCAATCACATAGGGAAGATAACGGTTCAGCTGAAGGTTTTCCTACAGCACAGTCACTGCATCACTTCTCCTCCCCTCAAATGATGGCTCTCCCTCCTCAAAGCTAGAGGAGGGAGCACTAGCAGTCGGTGCCCAAGAATCTTGCAGCTGGAATTCAGATTTAATAAATTAAGTTAGAGGAAATCTCATGAGAGGGAGACATCACATGGGGTCACATAAATGAAAAAGCAGCCCTCAAGAAGCGGGCCCGTCTCGGGATATTGGTGCCAAAACATCACTGATGGGGAGCTGACTGAATGGCAAGAACATCTCTGTTTCCACCACATCTGCTCCACGGTGCTCATTCATCAACAGAAAGCCACCACACACCAGCTTCTTCATGGCACACAGCATAAGGCAGGCAGAGCTCTAGCATAAGGCATCGCCCCAGTGTCCTGCACACAGTGAAGAATGTGCTGGAACTGCGGAAGGTGATTTGGAAGGGTATAAAGCTCTTAGATTAGAAACCCTTATATTCTAGCATGGAAACGATCCACTTCAGCTGAGGAAAATTTAATACAAAATAACAGTTTGCTTAGATGCTCTCATATTTTTTAAATCTTAAAATAGCTGGCTCTCCAGCGTATTAACTTTAAGGTAACTATTGGTTTTGTTCAGAGGTTGTGGTTGGGAAGCTTTCATTTGCAGGTGCTGTATTATAGGTCTGGAGGGAATCATATAGGTAGGGTACTTCATTCTCTTTATTGTACTTTGAGTATAGAAAATAGACTAAGAAATTGTGAGACCCACTCCCCCCATAGCCCTGATCCAGCTCTGGGACAGCAGCACAAGAGGGATGTGGAGCTGTTGGAGCGAGGGCAGAGGAGGTCATGGAGCTGCTGCGAGGGCTGGAGCAGCTCTGCTCTGGAGCCAAGCTGAGAGAGCTGGGCTGGGGCAGCCTAGACAAGAGAAGGCTCCTGAAGGGGAGACCTGAGAGCAGCTCCAGTGCCT
>JBCJKH010009576.1:51462-62113 GCA_039877255.1 Loriculus beryllinus | reverse complement strand
TTTGTGTTATACCTTAGTTACTGGACTGTTCTTATCTCAACCCGTGGGAGTTACATTCTTTCAATTCTCCTCTCCATTCCTCCCTGAGTGGGGAGAGGAAGGGGGGGAGTGAGCGAGCAGCAGCGTGGTCCTGGCTTGCCTGCTGGTCTTAAATTTGACACACATCTCACAGCTATTTCAAAGCATTTCTGCAGCTGGAAAAAACCACACCACTGTAAAAGCCTAGGCTTCTTTATATGCACAAGTTATTTTCTGTGTCCTTCACAAGCTACTGAAGACCTAAGCAAGCCTTTTCTCTCTCTCCAACACATACACACACACTCTCTCTCTCTCTAGCACCTAGTAATGTTTTTTGAATTGAAAGTTTTAAAGTTTTTAGCAATTTCTCATCTCCCTCAAAACTCCTCTGAGAGAAAAGAACATTTTCCTTCTGATTGTTTAAACTTCATTCTTACGGCAGTATCCTGATGTTCTCAGCTAGAAAGTTAAACTGAAGCTGCACGCAAATTTTCTGTACCTTTTTCCTTTGTTCTCTGTGCTTATGGTAAAAATATGGGCAAACTACTGTGATCACAGATGTCATTTTGACTGATCCTAGCTCATTAAGAAAAATTGCGCAACTGCCAACAGAAAGATTAAGCACCACACAGGCCTCAAGGAAAAGAAGTTCTAATGGTTTAAAACAGGTTTAAAAGAGGAGCTTTTATAACTTCTGAGGAGCTTGGGAAAACACTTGCCGTGTGAGACCACAAACTTTTTTTCCCTGGGAATACTCACTTAGAACTGTACCTGGGGAGCTTTCTCACCTGACCCTGTGTATCTAGATACCACAGGACACTAATGCTATAACATAACTTGTGAAGGCTTAAATGACCAAGTAAATAGGGAAAAAATAACAAACCCCCAGGTATACTCACAGGAGACACACATTTTCTATCTCACTAGATACTCTGCATGTTATTATTAAATAATAAAACTAAATTAAAAAAATCCTGATGTTTCCTGCCCAGTTATTTGATTATTTAAACAATTACTTTAGCTTTTTTGCATCTAGATGTACATTAGTTTGTTTCTGCTTGTAGTTAAACAGGGACTTCAGATTAGACAGTAAAATATGTCAAAAGGGGAAATTGTCTTTAAAAAGTGCTAATCCTCTCAGATTTTCAGCATGTGACTTAGAAGTATAAACCAAGTTGTACGCCTGGTGTTTTTTACGCTTAATCTACTTTCAAAATGTTCATCACTACTTAAACCACAACAACAAAAAAAATCAGTCCACATCTAAGAAACGAAGACACTGACACGAGGCCTCTGGTAATCCTGAACTCTTGACCTAAAGGTGCAAGGTCAAATTGCTTCATGCTTCATCTGTCTGTACACTGAGTACAATACTACTTATTTCAGATATTAATCCTGTAAGAAATATGTGGAGAATTCAAATAACCTTTCCTGCTTATTAAATTCATGCTTATAGTTGGCAGCATTTATATTGCACTTTGTGTGAACAGCAGACATCAAATAATACTTATCACTGGGAAATTCATTCCCTCCCGGTGCAGTGCGTGCCCCCCTCTGGATCTGGAGGTAAAGCCACATATTACATCTTGGTAATAAATAATTTAACTGTTAACTGTTCCCTAATTTCAAAGTAATGTGAGTTTTTAATCTCGAATAGTCAGGGCTAGATACCCACCACATCAGAACATGGTGGCAAGTACCCTTGACATGAGAGGAAACGAGAAAATTACAGCAACAATTACAGAAGTATATCCTCCTGTGGCTCATGTTAACATTGCCAAATCGATGTATAAATCAGTACCAACTACTCATAGAATGTACCTGTCAGCAATATACTATGCGACATATGGCTCTACTTAATCAAATATACAATTCAATTTTTTCAATTCAGAATATTCCTTCAAGGCACAGGGTAGTCAGTCAGTCATTCACACTCTGATGTGGTTTAAAACATTTAAATATTTATGCACCATATTTTATTTATATGTATAGCTATGTCTGAGAGATCTTTTCTTTTTTTTTTCCATCCTAAGAGGAAACTGACCTTTCTGAAGGCCATTTTGCAGTAGTTGCCACACATGTCTTAGATGAGGGACTAGTACTAAGTCAGAAATATTCTGGGTTTAAACAGCCTATCAACGACTCTCTTCTACTTTCTATGTTTGTTTTTTATTAAAGGCATTGTTCAAAATATGACAAAAACCAGAAATTGGAGCTACAAAGATTTTTGTTCACATTGATATTTGAGCCAGCTGTAAAGATTTAAATCACACTAGATCTTGTTTTATGAATGTCCTTTTGCAACAAGAAAACCATGGAATGCCGTTAAAAAAGAATTTTTTGATATAAAACACATGTTCTATCCTTTTTGGGGGGCTTTGTTATTGTAGTGCCATGATAGGTAATTAATTCCCAGGCTCCACATAGGTTTTCAGGCAGATGAAGAGAATGATTTGATTTCAAGGCTATAGTGGAATAAGGGAATTACAGGCCTTCGTGGGGTCACTGAAGAAGTATGGTTCCTTACACTGGGACTGGCTTCAGCCATTAATGCTGCTTGCACAGAGTGTAATGTGAAACTAGTGCTGAACTTCAATAAGGATAGAAGTAGTAGCTGGAAACAATATGCTCTACCACTCAGACAGAGCTGTGCTTACATACCATGCACCATTCACCTTTTCATAAATTAGTGGAACATTACGCATTTCACAACAAAGATCCTTATTATTTTGATATAAATCCATGTAGTTTCACCAAAAGTCAAGCAGCTCTGGCTATATCTACCTTTACATATAGCATTCATTGCCTCCTAATTTTCATTTTTATCATGAAATGAACGTTTGTTAGCAAAAAACACTTTTAAATTAAAGCTTTTATACCTTGGAATAACTTTAATGAATGCAGTTGGTATTCTAATTTGATATGAAATTCATCGCAATAGCTACATTTGTTCTCATTATTGTTTTTGCCTACCTGCTGCCAAGCTTGAATTGCTGTATTTAGAGAATGAAGTACATATTGGCCAAAGTTGATGAAAACGGGGTCCACCATTATTGTGCAGTCCAAGAGCCTTCCTACTGTGCTGCTGGAAATAGCAATCTGCCCCCAGGTTTTGAAAGGTTTCACAACAGTCTGCATAGTCATGTTTCGGCACTCCAGAAGTTTACAGTTGGCTTGAGTTGAAAACTGGATCTCCTGGAACACTGACTCGTCGCTCCACTGACGAAGATATACATGAGACTCAGCAAAGGAAATTATCATGTATTCTAGTTCAGACGGCATGTTCTTATCAGATGAAAATGGCTGAAGAAACTTTGGTGGTGCTGAAAAGTAAAAGAACAAAAACGATGAGAGCATCACCATTGAAACATTCTGTATGGTTTTGTAAATTGTGTTTTAACTGCTTGTACATATGATGAAAAGAAGTAAAATTCATAAGAGTCAACTTTTTTGAAATCTTAAATTGATCCTGTTCACACTGTTAGATGTAAAATAGAACTGTAATTAATAGCAGCTGCAAACAAAAAGAATCTGCAAACCAAAATCTTTTTACCATAAACAGATTAGCCACCCAAATTGCTTTATCAGCCCACTGCAGAATACTTTAGACTGCCACCTATTCGGAGCAGAGACCATATTTCTGTGAGAAGTTTTGCTGTGGAAGATATATATGATAGCATGTTTTGAATACAATAAAAATTAGCAATATAATATTTGCTGACACATGACTGTGGAGGCTCGCAGGCTTCAAAACAAAAATGGCTTTTGCTGCAGTTACAGAGTTCAAGACCAGAAACCCACTGAGATGCTACATATTACCCCATAATACTAGAAATTAAACAAAACAGTATCCTCAGACTAAAGTATGAGAAATATATATATAAAAAAATATTTTATCATGTCCATTGAAGTCTCAGTCCTGCAAAGTGATGAGTACTGTGGCAGCAGATACTGCAAGGCACATATACCACTTCTGCAGCATTAAGCATATAAATATTTCCACCGATGTTATTATTTATGTTGCTAGAACTACTCACATGCTTAAAATCAGAATATGCTCAAGTGCTCTACAGATTTGGAACCAAAACACCCATTACTTTCCAGGATCAAGCCCTATTATTCTACAAACTCAGAATGGATACAGTAAGTTTTGTGCTCCCTTCGTGTACAACATAACACAACAGAGCCCCAAAACTTAAGGCCTACAACAAGAACAACAGCAGCATCAGCATAAGCTCAGTTGCTGTTGAAAAATGAAACAGCTGGGCTTGATTTTAATCTGATTTTTGCCTTTTCCAGTACATGTAATTTTAAAGACTGAGCATCTGGAATTGGAGTGTAACAGTGAGGGAGATTATGTACTGATAGAGGTAGCCAACAGACAAGAACTTATTTGCTAGACATTGAGTGTCAGTCTTGGTATGATTTGATAATGTATATATTATAATACTTGCAGAAACACAAAAACTAGTCATGGAGAAAGCTGTCCCTGTCAAAATTATCTAAGATATTTGCTCATCTTCCACAGAAAGTATTCCTGGCATCTGAAAATCAGACAATAATCTAAAGATCTCTTGGAATGTATTTGCCATTAATGCAATGACAGAGAGCACTGAACAAAACCATATGTAGCTCTAAAAGTGACCATAACTGAAATAACAGTTAAAACTGCAGTTCTCAGAGCCTTCCAAGGAATTCTTACTATAAGGGGTTTTAAAATCTTCAAATACTTTAACAGTACTGTTAATATGCTGGAAAATTTAAAAGACCAAATTAATTCATTAATATGGCTCAAAACTGATGTGGCACCTGCTGCCACTGATCAGACTACTGAAAACAACGGCTTCTACAGTTACCCATTCTGAAGGGAGGAAGGGGACTGATCAGGCAGCCCCATTGCCTACCCTATGTACTTTCTCAATGTACCAAAGTCATCCATTTCACCCTCAAGTCTGCACCACCGGTGACAATTTATTGGAAGAATGCCTGTTTGAATGAGGAAATGTGGACTACCTGCAGCAGAAGAGTGATTAAGCAGCATGTGTGAACTATATATTTTAATTATTCTGTGTAAAGGAATACATACCTGTGCCTAGTTGTTCAAGATGATGGCAGAGGTGGACTTCCACATACGTAAATTGGATCAACACACTTAGTGATGGCACAAACCAAGGAGTAAAACAGGAGTCAACCCTGGTACAGGCTGCTAATGCTGTGGGAGTCACAAGCTGATCGCATGCACTTTGTGAGCCAGATTCACTTTCTGAGCTGAGAAAGGTACATAACAAAACAGCAGTTCATCAATTCCAGCATTTTATCACTTTACAGCAGGACTTGGCTGTGTGCTTGCTGGTTTTCCGGCACAGCCAATGTCATAGTTTTCAATTGCTAATGTCAGTGTATGTGCTTTACCCCAGGCAGAACATAGCAGACAGGTCTGCATTCAACATTGCTTTCATCATGCTGTACTTTCAATTCACAAACTGTAACTGCAGAAGCAAAGTGTATTTACAGAAAATGAAACCAAAACATACCAGGTATCTTTAATTGCTGATATAGTTGAACAGAGTACATTACTGTTACTAAAGCTGAAAGTTAATCTGGCCAAGATAAACATTTCTTTCATTTTAAGGAAACCAGCTCACAACCATCAAACTACTTCTATGTATAAACCCTGTCCCTTTAAGCTTTTTTTTCCTTTGTCCTTACTCTATAGAGTCATCATTTAAAAAACATCTCCGAGTATCATAAGCTCAGCCTGGAGCCTTTTACTAGCACCTATTACAACATACTAACTGTACATTTAAAATGCCATCCCGCTGATTTTTTTCCATAGCCATGCTCCTGATGCCATGAATTTCCAAGCATTATCTTTCAGTCTCCTGAGAGACACTAACACTACATCACAATTCTACAGGTTGCTAAGACAACCACTGAAGTACAAATAAACTTTCTAATTTAAGCCAAATCTACCCTTAATGTTCCTTATTCTCAGTCCCTTTGCAGTTTGGCATTAAAGAGTTTTAGTCTGATTCAAGAAAGCTAAGGTGAAATCCTCAGTCACATAATGATCTTATTTCTAAAATAAAATTTAATGAAGGACTAAGGCCAACTTACTATTTTTGTCAGAAAGTGATTAGCTTTTACAAAGCACTGTGAATAAACATATTAAAGATATTTTAAATGCAAACAACAGTTTAAATTGGTTTTCAAAGCAACGTCTTATGCCTTTAGGACCAAAGTTTCCATAATTCCATACATTTTAATACAAAATTACGTACAAATATAGTAGATACTCAAGCTGTTCACCTGCAAATGCATAAAATTCCACAGATAAGTAAATTTATCACTATTATTTTGTGTTATGGTAGCCAGCTAGCATGGTATTTATTTATGTAGCTCAAGTCCGACTTCAGATTTGTGGACATAAATTAAAATACTTGTGTAACAGTAAAACATAACTAAAATTAGCTCGTTATCAAAGAATCAGGACAAGACATCAAGAATGGATTAGGTTTGTGAAGGATGAAAGACAGATAACTTAATCAGATTTTTAGTTGCTTTCCTGTGCCTCTTTACCTCTTCAAACTGCCCGTTCACATTTCAAAAAGGTGTTGCAGGTTTTTAAGAACTGGCATATTAGGAAATAAAATTATTCTTTGTGTTTACATGACAAAACATCTGTGGGACTGGACTAGGGTCAAAGAAATGGGATGCTTTGCTTTGCTTTGCCATGGATACTCCTTAGATTTTTTGGAACCAAACCATGGAAGCCAATCCAAAAGTCGCCAAAATTCGTATGCTGATTTAGACCATTTAACACTTCTGAATCTATGAAACTGGTTAGTTCTCTTAGAATAACTCTTCACATTTTAAATATTGTTGCTCATTGCGTTTTGATTAGAAATAGAAGTTCAGGGACATGGAATTAAAACAGAAAAAGGGTAGAGAGGTGCAAATAAATGTTAATCAATCTATAAGGAACTTTTTTAATTATGTTTTAATACTTTCAGTTAATACTTAACTTGCATCAAACAGCTATAGCACTATCTGTAGAAACAAAGAAGGACATTTATTTCTAAAATTTCAGGTTTATTTTAAAATGATATATTTCTTTTCCTTAGAAGCCTATTCGTTGAGTCATCTATCAGTGACTCAGCATTTTAATTTCCATAAAGATGTCTTTTTGAAGACGGATATTTTCCATAAAATAAAAAACACTAACAAAATCTCTAAATACTTACAGTCAAATGTTATATACTTGGTTTTTCTTTATCAAGCATTTTACTGTGACAGGACCTTTCTTGTTTCTCATTCATAACCACTATGATTACAGGGCAACATAACATGCCTGATGCAGGAGGAAATGTGGCAGGAGCTTCACACCAGGGAAATAATTTGAAGCATTTAGCCATACTTTGCTCTGACCTTTTCTGCCCCAAAAAGCAACAGACCAAGAAGAGGTAATATTCTGGAAGTTAAAATGATTGGAACAGTAAGATTCAAAGTGACTCATGGACAATCACTATAGAAACCAAAAGACCCACCACTAAAATGATTCTCTAATAAACCATATGCTTAAAAAAATAATCAGAGTGAAACAGCAAATGAGGATGGGACAATGTTGCTCCCTGTGACAGAACTGGCTTTGCATCCTCTCCCATGCAAGGGAGGGACAAATGCTGGCAGTGAAGGACTGAGAAAAGCAGGACAATGTGGGATAAGCTACGTTTTAGAAGGGAAAATCACTCTTCAGATGCAAGATTACCTTCTAGATATCATTTAAAAAGAAATGCAATGAGGATTCTTTCATCACTGTTCTCCTATCTGTTCAGACTTTGTTCAAGTACTATTATCTGTGAAGGAGTCCATTTGAGTTTTACTCAACTAGAAACCATATCAAGAATTATAGCCCCCATGTCATTATGAAAATAAAAATACAGTAACAGTATAAACCAGTTACAGTACAAAATATACTGAAAGCAGCATCCAAATGACTACAGTATTGATTTAAAATACAACTGTAATAAGAGATCACAATATAGAATGAGAATTTTTTTAAGGTGGACTGCAGTCCTTACAATCACTCCCATGACCCTTTGATTTTAAATTAAATCCCATTTAAACTTTTTGCCTAGTAGACTTCCATCAGACCTTTAGCACTGCTACTTTATCCTTTTACCTCGCATAGAGCACAGAAATCAAAACCACAGCCCTTCATCACATGTTGTGCACAAACAGAAAATAAAGCAGCGTTACTGAAAACCCAGGTACCTTTCTATTAAGTCTTGGTGACCAACAGTAAGAGCATTAACATCATAGTTAGATCTGACTGGGAAATCAAAATACGTGCATGAAATGAATACAGTATATAAAAAAATTCCAACATTCTCTTGGCTGCTTTGGAGCTACAAAATGAACTGTCAACTGTCCACAACTTTTCAGCTGGAAGAAAAGGAATAACCAGCTTCTACTGCTTTGTGTTTGGCACAAGCACATGCTGAGAGATGGCTGTAGCAAAACCAGAGGAAATTCTACGCAAAACTGACCTGACATTAACACTAGAAATTTCTTTTTGCCCCCTTTTTTTTTTAATCCTATGAAACAAAATTTTTAACGTGGAAAACACCTCCATTAAAAGTAATTATATATTACAAAGTATGATAGCTTCACATCAAGCAAAACAGTTCCATTTAAATATATGGCAACTGGGAACAATGACTTAACAGTGACCTGCATTATTCTTGTTATTTTAAGAGTGGAATATTTAAACCAAAACTGCCATTTGTGATAAAACCGCAACATGGGAAAATATCCACTGGGAAGAAGAAAGAGACCACTTAACTCATTTAATTTATGACTCAACTGCTGGTCTGAACCCAAATTGTTAGAGGTCAAAATCCAGTACCTCATTTACTTTGAATAAAAGCTAAAACAATTAGCAAGAAACATGATCATGATTCCTCACTTTAATTTTTAAAAAGTAGCAATTTAAGGCTTATTTAAATGTTTTTGTACTTGTTTCACGGTTTGTATCTTAAGGCATTTTCAATTACTATTTTACATTAGTATGTCAGTAATTATAAAAATA
This sequence comes from Loriculus beryllinus, assembly GCA_039877255.1. Taxonomy (NCBI): domain Eukaryota; kingdom Metazoa; phylum Chordata; class Aves; order Psittaciformes; family Psittacidae; genus Loriculus; species Loriculus beryllinus. The sequence goes on along the minus strand of JBCJKH010009576.1, from coordinate 53,004 downwards.
CAGTTTGCATTACACCGAAGATGCACAAATATATAAAACATCTTGCAATGTAACCCACTTAAACAAAGAATGATAAACTCCTCCCAACCAAACTAAGGAGGAGCTTTAGTGTCTCACCAACCAAACAGAGCTTTAAATGAAAGTCATTTTGATTATAATTTGCTAGTACTGCAACATAAAAATGCAACCTCTGAAAATATTTTATGACAATTTCCTTTTAATTCCCTATTGACAAATGTTCATTCAAACCCTATACATTCATTGAATAATGAATGGTCTGCAAAATTCTTAAAAATAAACAATATACACATAAAAATTATGTCCTTAACCAGATAGCTCCTTGATTTTTATACTTCTAATTAGTTTTTGATCAAACTCAGAAAAAGCTTGCATACCACAAGATTTGGATCATGACATCTTTGCATGTTCCTATATTCATTACTGGTTGGTATACTTCAGCCTGCAAGCTACTGCTGAACATATCAGCTGGATCTATATCTTCTCACAAACCTTGTCGTTTTCCTGTCACATGAGCCACATAAATTTCATACTTTATAACTGATGCTAGGAATCAGTAATAAAGTACTTAAAACAGAAGGGACCAGCTCTCTGCTATTAATAATTAGCATATCATAGAGGTTACCACAAAATAAAACACCTCTGCAGAATCTGAAGGAAAAAATATCTTTGAGGAGTAGCTGCATGCATATGCCAGCTGTTAATCTGACCCAAAATGCAAGATCAAACTGAGAAAATAAACTTCAACAAATCTAAGCATTTTTGTATTTTACACTTAATAGTGAATTAAATTTGCTAATCAATCACACAGTTACAGCATGTAATTAATGTCAAATCATCATGAGTGTCCAGGAAAACAGACATCCTCTCACTTGCAGATTCCTCAGTCTTGAAGTTCCCTAGTCTAACACTTGCCACTAGCTTTGAGCATGGCTTGTAGCTCTTCTCACAAGTCTGTACCATCTCATGTTAAACGCTTGCTTCAGGAACAAGCCTAGCATTGAAATTTACCATGACATGGGGTAGCCTCTCCCGAAACCGAAAAAGTTTGGCATTTTTGGCCAAGTAGAATCCAGAATACATTTTAGGGTTCTTGGTCACAAGAAAATATCCAAACTGTTAGCAGTATGTTTTTTTGATGAAGCCAAAGTTTCGGCAAAGTTACTGCCAGCAGACTTCCTATCTGCTACTAGGGGTCTAGAATGTTGGCTTTCTCTACAGGTCCACAGCATTTGTCACCACCTCCTGACAAGGCCTTCCTTTAATAGAACGGGATCCTTTGGGGCTTAACTGTTACCTTAAACTTGTTTTATAGCTGTAACTATATGCATTTCAGTGTTTGTGAAGAGTTTCAAAATCTCCAGGTCACTGACATGTGACTGGCATGATCTTCTTGAAGACACAGCCAGTGTCTTCAAGAAAGCAACAGTGTGCCTCAAGCACCATAGGTCAAAGCTTCATCTCTGAGGTTTTTCTGACCCATTAAGTTTCTCTGAGAAGAATCACCTCAGGCTGGTCACAGAA
>JBCJKH010009576.1:27638-47087 GCA_039877255.1 Loriculus beryllinus | reverse complement strand
AGAATGGCAAGTAGTGGACACTGAATAAGAGACTAAGCAAGGTGATGAATTCTATTCCCACTAAGATCAATGATCTGGAAGAACAAGTTAAAGAGCACAATAAAGGAATTTCGTAAGTAGCACTACAACAGGAAAAACAAAACTATCAATAAGGCCATTCATCTCTCTTTATATATACATATCTAAATATATACATATATACGTGTATGTGTGTATATATATTTTTTTTCCTAAGAAAAGTAGGTTCTTCACTATTTCTGCCACTTAGGAACTTCAGGGTTCATGAAGAATTTGGAAAGGCACAGGAATGACCACTGGACTCAGCAGTATGAGTAGCCACGAAGACCATATCACCTAACAGTTAAAGCAGGCTGCTAAGCACGTTGAAAAGATTAGTCCTCTTTATTTTTGCTCACTGATTTTGTCCTGTGTTGTAATACGTCAAGAAATCTACCAGAGCAAGAGACAGCATGTTTCGAGATGCTGTCTGCACATTAGAAGTAAAGGGTCAAAGACACGCTTTATATGACTGCCTACAGAATACAGCTCATGCTTTGGGACTATCTAAACTGTAAGCTTTCTAGTTTTAAGCTTGCAAAAGACTTAGTTGACTTAAGAGTCTTTGATTCCTACATATCTAGCTTTATTTGTTCTACGGGGTTTATTACTAATGCCTGATCTGGATATGTTTAAGGAAAGATGGTAGCTCTGGGCAATACTAGCTGCCAAAAATAATAGTTGTGAAAGCCTGGAAATGGGCTATAATGCCAGAACTGAGTCATAGGCAGTGGGAATAAGTGAATTAGCTGCAACAAAAAATTCCCCACATGTAGAATTAAATATGGTGCTTTTACCTTTAAATATTTTAATAAAATATAAGCTATAATTCAGACAATTGTTATCTGTTAGAAAATGTGAGCGCTAGCACTGCCCCTATAAAACTGAACATTAGCAAAGCATAGCTAACCACAAACTTCTCTGCCAAAAACCAAGCATGTTTTTTCAACAGACACTTCTCCATAGCTTTTTATTTTCTTTCCTAGTTCTCGAAGAAAGTTTTAATCACAAGGATTTTATTCACCTGTAAAACGCAGACAGAACCATCACCGTACAGTCCCTGTCACTTACGTGTGCATAAAACTGTTATTTAACTCAGATTTAACCAAGAATCTCCTAGTTTAATTTTGCAAGAAAACCATATGCTATGACACAAATGTTTGTTTAGAAGGCTGATTACGGCAACAGAGAGCATAACAGCAGTCAAATGCTTTTATTTTCCAGCAGCATTAACGACACAGAAGAGAAGCAGAAGTCAAAAGCTACATGAAAACAGCCTGAACACTAAGTACTTTTAGCAAAAACTGTTAATAAAATAAATATATTTAAAACAAAGCAGAGGTTTTGAAAGTTCCTCCTTTTTATCTTTATTGATATCAGCTATAGACATGGGAGATCTGATAATTGCTTGGCACTGTTCTGATGAAGAATGGAAACAGTGTATTAACAAATCTGATAGGATGGAAAGCAGTTTCCTCCAAGTGACAGTTTCAGTCCTTCCCCCTGCGAGTACAGGACACAAAGAAACCACTCTGCTGAAATAATTGCCTTGGAGCAGAAATCTTTTGAATCAGGAGTATGTGAATTCCTGTTCCCTATGAATTTCTTGTTTTGTCCTACTTTATGGAAAAAAAATTCATATATATTACATTAACACAGACATTACGAGAACTACGCCTGTGAACCCACATCAACTCTCTACAAATATAAACTATCTCAACCTGAGCAGAGCTGAAACCTTGGTCATACCCATTTCACAAAAAAACAAAAACCCCAAACCAAAAAGAAACTCAAAAACGCTCTTAAAAACCTGTTTCCCACATTTGTCAACCTATTAGCAAGTCATTGTTAATAACCAACTGAAGTATGACCATTAATGAACTGCAATGTGATAGATCATGTTTTTTCTTATTCTTCATATAATGTTTACATATTATCTGTACCAGAATCAATTAAGTCCTTTTTGAAAATCAGGAGTCAAGAAATGCTATAGAATCTGCTAATGCTATGTTATATATCAATATCTTTATCCATGTGTTGTGCATGCTATTGACCACATGGATACTCCTTGTTCCCTCATAAAGTTATGTGTAATAATAAACCACAATGGGAGAGAAATGCCTGTTGATCCATATGTGGTTTTTAAAGGCTTTCATAATCACAACATGCTTCTAGATTTTCCTATGTCCTGATACTATCCTCCTAGCTTTAGAATACTTTGCTAATTTGGATTTTAAAAGCTTTGGGTACACACCACTTACCACTAGGTATGTTTCTATAGCTAAGCTTTCTAGCTGAGCTGAGGGCCAATACTAGTGCATTTCCACAAGATGTTACGTTACTGTAAATTATCAATACCTATTATTCACTATACATATTGCCATAATGCTTACAGATCTCAGAGAAATCACTGCCATTTGTGATACAAATAATTAAAATATCTCAATTTCTCAGCTAATCCCATCTTTTTCACAGACATCTTTTCCGCCTCTAGGAAAAAGCTACAGCCACCTGCCTACTGCTTTGAGGTTGCTGAATGATGGCTACAAAGAAGTATTATTGCTTTATTACTTAAATACCAGAGCATATAATTTTAAAATTAATATGAAAATGGACTTTTAACTATACATATGTAGATCTCTGCTGCATAGTACATCTTGTCCAACTGAGAAAGAAAGATATTACAGCTGGGTTGCAGAACATGCTTAATGTTTTCAGTGATGCTTCCTTTTGATTCATGTTTTTCCTATAAAATAAGCTTTCACAGAATAAATGTTCATTTCTTGAATCTCAGTCTCTCAGATCGTGGGCGCTTCCTCTTGGAAATGAAGTTATTCTTGTTCCAGAAAAAACTACTGTACAAGAAAAAGCACACAGAAGACAGGAAGCGTGTGTGTGTTTTATCTCCTCCAAGCAAGGCCACCTAAGTGAATGAGAGGCAGAATAGAGTACAAACTAGCACTTTGTGTAAGACACCAACCCATGCTGAGATTTTAACTCCAGCTTCCTGAGCATGAGTAAACTGATTGCTCTGTCATAAAGCGATTCTGTTATTGGGATATTTTACTGTTTTAGGGCCAACTGCCTTATAAATACAATTCTCCCCTAAGGTGAACAGTAGTAGTAGTAAATAAAAAGCTTTATCCAGATTTTTATTAGTGAAAAAATTCTGGCAATAAGTATTATTTATATAAAATAGCAAAAGAAATATATTTTCCCATAGAAAAATATATTACAGAGAAATGAAAAAGAAAATTAATATTAAATGGAATAATATGCCTGTTCACACAACACACAGAGTCCAATCTGCCCAGTGGAACAACATTTTGAACAACTGTATGATACTTCAGCATCCATGCTCCTGTTTATCTTATGTGACTGACATCGAGAAATCGTGCTACAAACCAAACTGCCTGTTGGATAACATTATTTTTGCCTTCCTCAGGGCTAAGATTGTATCATGTCAGTGTGGAAAACAGCCTCTCCTGGCACAGCTACAGACCACCAATTTTCCCTTTTCATGAAGATCCAAATAAAATAACAAAAAAGATGTAGTGGTTTACAGTGAGGTAAAAATTCAGCCGAGTATTAGTAGTATTAAGATTAGCAGTAGTAGCAGCATTAAAAACATTCTTGCTGTACAAAGAATTTTCTGTCCCCCCAGCTCAATCCCCTTCGTGTTTTTATTATGGTTTTCTGTACTTTGACACCATTTTGACTTGTTACATACTCGTATATTTTGGGCAGTTAGTTATTCCACAGTTCACTCTCAATTTCCAACACTCAAACATAATCAGACACCACAACGCTAAAAGTTTTCAAAATTATCTAATTTCTTCACTGAATTTGTTTGACTTCTCTTTGAATTCTATTAAGAAATTTTGTCCTCCAGCTAGAACATTCAAATTATAAATACCTTATGATCAAACACGCAATATCTGCTTAGTTTAATTTTTTCCCTATTCATACTGAGGTCTTTAGCTGAATAATGAAAATAACTACTATTTTGCTTCCTGAGAAATAACATATACCTTAGCTCTTTCAACTCTATTTAACAAATTTATTTATGGTACTATTAGCATATTTATTTCATTTTATTTAAATTTATATCTATACTGCAATTTATAAAATAAATATTAAATACTTATAATAAATGTGTGTAATAGATGTGAAAGAAAACTGTCTTCTGAGAGAAACTGTTCTTTAAAAATACATAATTGCCTTTTAGCTGACTTTGGAAAAAAACTTCTATACATCTTCAACTAATAGAAGCTATAAAAACCCCTTTGTAATATTGGAACCAGTTGAGAAACCACAAGTATTCAAATGCAGGAAATCATGATTTTATAACATTTTAATGTGATCTACTCTTGGGAAACAAAGTTAACCAAGCCCTATTTCTGCACAGGAAATATTCCACTGTACAGTTGTAATACATTGTGGTGAGGGGTACAGCTGCAATTCTTTCACCTGTAATGCCCCACTGGTATTGTGGCTTACTGAATTGCATCAAGATTGCCTTCCTGTCCGGAAAGCCCTCTAAGTACAAACAAGACTCTAAGCCCAGGTTTTATTTTCCCTTGGTATCAGAATATGGTAATTTAAGAGCCCTGAGAAATGCTTTTTAACCTTTTAGAAGAAATATGTAGCATTCTTTTATTAGGAATTATGTTCTTTGCCTTTTTAAAACAACATGCGACCAACTTATCAATTTATCAGGCTAGCAGGTTCAGAGCAAATGCAGGTGTGTATAGTAATGTAATCTGTCACAGATACTGGCTTTTTTCATTATGGAAAAATTACTCTAAACACACTAAAAGCTTTTGTTAAGAAAGCACAGAATAGCGCTATGCTATAATTGAGACTTCTGCAGGACATTTTAAACAGGAAAATGATACACTACTAAATGTCAAGCCCATATTTTTTACTAACTGTCATTCATTTCTCAAGATGAACTGAGTTTATGTGAAGATCACTTGCTTTTCTAATAGCAAAAGCAACAGTATTTAATTTAATTTATTAGTGTCAAATTCTTGTTGCAAGTATTGAGAAACAAAAGTATACGGAGAAGAGATTTTTCTTACATTAGGGACTTACCTACTCCTTGCAATAGTCCTTATTCTTTTTTTCTGATACAGGAACAATCTGACATAGTTTTCTAAAGGCTTTTCATTTTCTAAGCTTCAGTATTTATTAATAATGTAAGCACTATGCTGTTGATATGTAGTCACCTCTGGGATTCAGGGTAGTAGTCTATTAATACATAAAGTATGGCACAATTTTCAGACACAGGCTATTTTGACCACATATTCTGACCACAGCAAAGCCTAATTCCTACAAGAAATGTCACAAGATCAGTGTACAGAAGGAAGAACTTGGGTTTGCAAAGTTTCATAAATCAGAGTTACAAACTCTGAAAAACTACAGAACACGAGGAGAGTGTAAATCTGTCATTAAGATAATCTGATGGTTTCGTCAGTCCTCTGGCACCCGGTAGAATTTTCACTGGCTCAGTAACCCCAAAGGGTAAATTTCAGTGTGATGCACAGGCAAATTATGCACAACTTCCATTAACATTCCCAACAAGTTACGCTTAACTCCCTGCAGACTGCACAGAAACTGTAGGCCAAATGATACAGTCTCATCTTGATGCAGTGAACACTAAGATCACACAGCAAAATAATTAAGATTATACACACAAAATACAGTAACAAAATAGTAAAGTCTGAGATAATCCTACTCTCAGGCAAGGAAGTTCACAAATAATGTTTAAAGCTGGAATTTCTAAAGAGAACGGGCTCTGTTTCACCATCTGCTTAAGACTCACTGTATAATACTGCAACTCTTTTAGCCCCTACTTCCTTCCTTGCAAGAAAATGAAGACAATGCTTATCAGTAATAGCTAGAGTCTTAACTTTGGGAAACATGTGCAGAACTCTGCCCAGCATCAGAAAACTTGCTAGCATCAGGCTACAAGCCCTCATATACAGACCAGTTGTTTACATGATGACTTGCATTCATTTTGGATGGATGTACACACTGTTTCCACTGACAGGAAAGCAGTTTCCTACATTATAATTACAGGCATTTATTACAGTTCCAGTTTATCATCAGATATAGTAATTACACTGTACTGTTTAAAGCTTGCTGCAACTCTTCACACAATAGAGTGCTCATAGAAACTCTGTATGCAGTCTATGTATTGTAGGAGTAGGACTAGTAGTCATTTTGACTAACATCAAAAGGTAGAATTAACAAGAAACTGAAGTTTTAAAAAGCAGAATCCTAGTCAAAACATCAAATTTGCCTTCTGAGTAATCCACAACAGCTAGACAAATTATTTCACCATCCATCTAAAAAATCTGATTATTTGAAGACATGTACTGAACTGTGTGGCAGTAGAGCTAAAAATTTGCAAACTGAAAGGTTTATTGATAAGCACGGTTCAACTTTATGGCTTATTATCTAATAATACTATGAACTTAAATCAGCAACCTGTCACACACAAATCATCTGGATTTCCAAAATAGTTGTTGCTTTGGGAATGTCAGAAATAAATCAAACATGGATAAAATTTGTGGTTTCCCAAAAAGCTCTTTTCCCAGACTCTCAAATGCCCAGCTGAACACTGTAGCCCCAACAGGGAATGAAAAGTAAAAAGGAAGCAGAGCCAGCCAAAAATGAGGTATTCTCTGTTAAAAGGAAAAATGTCTTTGACATTGATCATAATTCTTTTCCTGTTGACTGTCATGTCAAATTCTTCCTGGAATAATGACTTACAGTAGGTCTAATGTCAGTCATTCTTAAGCTCATGCTTCCTTAAGCCACTGTTTAAACAATCACAAGGTGTTAGAAAATGACTGTTTATTGGCTGACAGCATTGAAAAAATGAGATTCCAGAGCTTGTCAATGCTTTATTTAAATAACCTAAGCATGTAAGGCAATGCAACAGACAATTCTTTGAATCCACATCTTTTGAAGTTGGAAATATTTTACGTTCTCTTACACGGGATTTCACCATTTCAGCAAATGCTCTGAGTGAATTTTACCAGAGTGGTTTTATTTACCTAGTCTTTCCTCATTAAATCTCAGTTAAGCCCTTGCAACCTCAGAACTACACTCACTGCCCTGATTTACTCCAGCAGACCTTGAAATTTGGTTAATTTAATCACCACTTTTCTATACCAGAAGTGCTCTGTTTATTAGGACTCTATATAAAGAAGAAAGACCTCAGCACATATTCATCTGTTCATTAGCTGTTACAGTGCTGACTACACTTGCACGCAATAGGAATTCTAGCAGGTACACAAGGGAAACATCCTCAAATACAAAAACTTGTCAGGGTTATAGTTCAGTAGATATTTTAACTATTCATATGGAAAAATGAACAAATGTCATAGGTTATCTTCCTTGTGTCTTGTAAGCTTTAAGAGCTTTCATCTTTCACTGGATGACAAACCGGAAGAAAGAATTTTAAGTTTTTTTTGGTGATGCAGCTTAAATAAATTGAAGAGCTCAGAATTTGGAGCATTACACATTATGTGATCACTTCGATTAAAACTGCTTTTCTCCACCATTTAAATCCATACCCACTTGTGTAAATGCTCTTGTAACAATACATTGCTTTTTTTTTTGAGATATGGAGCAGTATCAGCAATATCCTTTATCGGAAAGATACCTCTACAATGGATGGCAAACACTAAGCATCTCTGTAAAAAGTTCACAAGCCCAAAATAGGCCTTCAGCTGCACAGAAAATCATTTGCATGTTCTGTTCACCTGCCTGCACAGAAAAGCAGAATAATTCCCTGACGGTATAGAAATTGCTTTCTTATTTTGCTGAGGTCTCTCCCCTCCCAGCCCAAACTTGTTGATCTCATTCTTGGTAAAGATAAATGATATAAATATGTGGCCCTGATGAAATGAGAAAAGTAAACGAACATAGGCTAATCAGAGATGAAGGCAAGTGTAAATCTGAGATTCTCAGGCTGCAGGAAGACACAGGAAGAAACTAAGTGCATAATGCAAGTACAGTTTTAAGCCCCATGGCAAAGATACCCAACAGCACTTTCTTTGAGCTTAAACACCTAAATATAGCCAACTCTCTATTGTATCTGTACAATTTTGAAGTCACTATATACCATAAAAAACATGTTTTGCCTGAAGGCTTTTACCAAGGCTTCAAAGTCCTCAGGGGAAGACATTTTATGCACAGATTCACAAGAAAGAGAATCATCACCACCAACTGATTCCAACTTTTAACTGCTATGGAACAAGAACATCATAGAGCAAATAATAGACTTTTGCACAATTTTTGCTATAGACACTATCTGCATAAGAGACTGTCCTAAATGCAACACTAACTTTTGGAGCAAGAGTAGACTTTGTCTCCATGGTTTCATGTGCATGATTTCTGTAAGTACATAATAAAATAGGCTTTTAAACTTACTTATTCACATATCTTCAACCCAACACTTTCTCTTACCAGTAGTTTACTTGAATCATGTACAAGTTTCACCTGTTGTAACTGAGAAAGTCTCAGAGAGCATCCTTTTTGATGTACCAATATTTTAAATTAATGGCATTGATACTTAAGCTTGCTTATTACCTTTTGAATTTTTTAATTTTTTTTCCAGGTTTAGACTTTCCTCTGCTCCTATGGTGTGAATATGATTCTCACATCAACACTGTTCCACCCTTTGCCCTTGCTGATTTGGGCAGTAATGGATTATTGTGGTTTACATTGACATTAGATGGAGTCAGCACTGGGATTAATTTCACTCTTATGAAAGGTGTGCTGCCTTAAGTAAAGTTATCAGTGGAGCATGCCTTTTCTTCTTGATGTATTTTAAAAATAATCTTAGCAGCAGTCAAGGTCAAAAGGGTATACCTTTGCCAAGATTTGAGTTCCTGTTTGAAGGTCTTTCTTTCCTGTAGATAGATGCCCCTTATGCAAGCGGTACACCAGTGGTGGCTTAGAGCAGTATTACTTGGACAAAATGCAGCCTATTTACTTTTTCTACTGGTAAGAGCATGAAACTACCGCTCTTGTGTGTACAGTCCTTCACCTCACATTGATCTTTACTAAGATATTTAGCTGTATTTAGAGCTTTCTAAACACCAACCAGAAAAATCTCACAACTTGGAACACAGGCAATCATTAGTAGAAATAAAAAAGAAAACTGATAGAACAGACAAGAGTTGATAGTTTTGATCAAGAACTAGAAAGATGCTCAGTTTAAAAGACTGAGGAATACTCTACATCAATACCACATCTCTTTCTTGATAGAGAACTCAGACTTATATTTTTTCCCAGTTAGCTACACAAGGTTACACCCACAGTGGCAATTGTTTTTTGCTTTACTTAATTGATTTTGTGCTCTGAAAATAATGCCTGTGTATGTCCTTCATTACTAAGAACTTGCGAATATGACCACATAAAGTTTGAGAAGGTACATTCAGAACAGATCTTGGTAGTGATGTAGAAGGAGGTACCAGGGAAGTCTAAAGGTGTTTTCAAGAATGATAAATCACGGAGAGCCAAAGAACAATTGTAGCATTTGCAAATGGGCCAATGAAGGAAGAAAAATTAAAGAGAATCGGGTTGCAATGTCTGGTAAACAGGGAGAACAACAAGTTCAGATACTCAACCTCCCAAAAGAAACAATCCTGACGTAGTTTCTTGCAAGTACATTTAGGATTCTCTCTCACTTCCTTTAAACAAATAGGTCAAACCTCTATTTCAAATCACTAAAGAAAACGCAACATGTTGTGCCATGGCAGAAACATCAGTTGCTTTTTTCTCTTCACAAATAAAAGCAATAATGTTGGGACTGTAAAATAGTATTACTAACTCAATCAGCGAAACACCACTGCAACAACACAAGTAGAAGGACAAGAATAAGCTCTTGGGACAATCTAGAGATAGCAAGCAAGTTAAGAAAAATGTATCTTACATCAACTCTTATAATCTGAAGCTGTTCACTTATCCTTTGGCTACAGCAGATGACATGCAACTTCAGTATCTAGAGAAATTCTCTTTATGGTGATGCTTTTGCAATTTTCAGGAATTTAAATAGCTATCAAAACAAAGAAACTTCTAAAACCTACCCATGAATACAATTATATGCCTAAAGTTTAACAAAGATAGAAAGCCTGACGAAATGTCATAGCAACTTACTCAAAAAGAAAGAACACGTAACTGGCAAACTTTCAATTCAAGACAAACTACAGAAGTGCACCTTTGCCTGTGTTTATGCAAAATAAAAGATTGAGGGAAACTGGTAACACAGCTGGTGACATTATGGGTCCTCTCAGCATTTAATCCAGGGAAAGTTTTAAAATGTATTTTTAATGTATTTTGTTATCATTGCATTTAAATTCAGAACCTTTTTTCAAAACAGTTGAAGTCTTTGGCTTGCAGATGTTCATCTAACGTTTCATGTCACAAAGTGAATAAAAGTGTTGTTTTGTCTTTTTAGTCTTTATATTTTGTGAATTTCCATATGCACTAGCTACGCAGTATATTAAGAAACAGACATCTATCCATATAGGGGAAAAAGTGGCGCTGACAAAAAACCTGAATAAAACAGAATCTTAAGACTGTGATGAGTATTTAGTAAATGTAGTTTACCCAAAGAATTTGAAAATCAACTCTACATTACTTATTCCTTCCATCTATGCTACACTACTTGAAGAATGCATACTGTCCATATTTAAAATGGCTGTTCATATACACTGTGCAGAGCTGCTCTGTGTAGGTGCATGGCCATTTCTGAAAAATATGACATATCACCGCCTAGAACCAGGCAACAGTTACTGCCATAATTAATGGCCCACTACCAAAATATGGATCGTCTTGCAGGCATTTCTGCACTCTGTGTGCCCCAAATCACAGTTTTTTAATAAATGCCCTCTAATTTGGCTGACATCCTTCATCTCTTCCTTGTAACTAGTCCAAGGTAGTAATATAAGACTAAGAATTTATCAGTCATAAAATTGACAGACCTTAAGAAGAAAGTGTGCCACAGTAAAAAGCATTATGGAGTGAAGGTATATAGGAACGCTTGACCACAAACCTAAAACAAGACTAACGGAAACAGTTCTCTGTGGTCAATGTATAAGATTAAATTCAAATCTGAACAATTGCATGAAGACCAGCAGAAGCTGACAGAACCTGAACAATGATAACTGAGTGCTTCCCAGTTTCTATCTTACTGTCCAAAGCAACCACAGGAGAAATGAAAGATGATTGCAACCACCTTCTCTTCTCCAGACCGTAGCATGGAAGCACAAAGCAGCAGGACGGTTGTGCTACTAGAAATCCAGCTGTGTATGCCTACTTTAAGAACCAACGCTCCCTATACAGGGTCATACTATTACACAAGCACGTACATTACGCACATGATGTCTGTTATCTATAATGGAAGCGTAATGTAATTATACCACAAATTTGGTGTGCTGTGCTCTGAAAATACCATACTGAAAGAAGGTAAATTGCTGGCTTTCATAGCAACCTAATAGGGTCATCAAGACAGCATACCATAACACAATTTTGATCTTTGATTCAAACCTCATGCCAAGTGGTGCTGATTTTTTTCCATTTAATTTTAATTTTCATATAACTAAAAGGAGCTGACATTTGACTGTCTAGAGGGCAAAGAAATTGGCAGGACACTTACATGATCTCACTAACTGTATGTGCATGATAATAACATTATACCATTTATCTGAGGAAGATTATCCTACTTATCCATAACTCAAAGCATATTGGTGCATAATTCATTTTTAAAAGCAATTTTTAATGTTATAGCAATAATGAAATATAATTCAAGATTTCTGAACAAATAGGAAGAACTGGGAGATACTTATTTCCCTTGACTCAAAACACTATTCTGACTAACAGGCAGATTGAAATAAAAATAAAGTGATAGACCAAATTTGTAATACAAAAAGAAATCTGAGATTAACAAAATTAAAATTGAGCTAAAATCAAAATAGCTATGAATTTATAAAGACGAATTACACTAGACAGGAGAGAATGTAGCTACCTGACTATGTATTTTGGAAAGCAAAAATTCTCAGAGTTAAAGATAAGTGTAACTGTGAGTTATGGTCTATTTTGGGGGCATACAGTCACACAGCTGCAGCACTCAGCCCTTCTCTGAAGGCCAGTTCCATGATCTCACAGTCAAACTGAAGCCCACTTTAACCCTCTCAAAGCAAAATGAGAGAAAACAGATCATTTCCTTCTACCCCATGGATCTTACTAGAAGGACAGCCAGCTGTCACCGTGGAGACACGAGAGGAAGGCTGGATTGAAGATTTAAGTCCAATGATTTCACTGAGTCCTGGCAATTTCAGACCAGGTCATTCCTCAAATTTTTCAGTTTTAAATCAAATGAAGTCTCTAAAGAGTGACGGATGAAATCACAGGAAGCCAGAATAAAAACTCTAGATACTTACAAACCAGAAGTGACAAATTTGGCTACAGCTTATTATGCCATGGAAGAATGTTACAGGTAAGTGATTAAAATGTTTGCAGAAGTAGTTTTCAAACCAAAGATGTGCTCAAGCTGTGGGATTTACCTCCTAATAATTTTACAGAGCTTCCCAGATTTGTTTTGTGCTCATTTTTAACAAACCCAAGTTTGAAAACTTTCACTTTACAGCAGTAATGTTTTCTTTTGTTAATAAAAGTAGAAAAATCTCATTACCCACCTGAAGGACATCTCCAAGGTCAGCAGTGCTAATATCTGGGTCTTCAGTGGTATTAAAAGGAACAGGGTTAATTCTTACAAGAGTGAGCACTCTGGGTTCTGGATACCTCCACAACATCATCCCTGGACTATCCTCAGTTTCACTGTAAAACACAACTTCGTAGGCACCAGGCAGTTTTTGTGCTTCTGTAAAATGAAAGAAAGCTATAATCTGTTATATAATTTCTAGATAGAAGCATGCTGGTTTATGAGACCAAAGTAGTTAAAAATAAACCCCTGAGGATCAAAAGGAGAGAAAATAAAAAAGCAATTTCCCTGACTTTTAAAAGATAACAGCTTAATGGAAAGAAACCAAAAAAGTATTTTTCTTTTTAATTCTAGCAGATGTCTTTTCAACTGCTTTTCCAAAAGCCATAAAGTTATTTGTTGTAAGAGGCAAATAATCTTTACTCGATTACTACTGTATTTACTTTATAATAAAAAAAGAAAGAAAAAAACCCCACGAGAGCAATAATTTTCTTCTTACCTGCATCTTGTATATACTGGAACAGGCCAGTTCTCAGATCATCCGAGGTATGCTCAGTTTTTGAGGCCTGATTCCTTTTTGTAGAATAACAAGTGGGGTGTGTATGTTTAGGTATCAATTTTTCTACACTGCCCTTTTTAGTGAGGTACTGCCACAGAAGTTCCTGGAGAAGAACTAAACAGTTCAAATGCTCCTGACCCCAGAAAACCTAAAAAAAAAAAAAAAAAAAAAAAAAGGAAAAAAGAAAAATAAAAAAGAGAAAACAATTACATACAAAGATTTAGTTATTTTTGACAGAAAAACCCCTCCACAAAATAACAGAAAGTTTATATAGCTTTCAGACTGCTCTACCTATACCTTAATTGCTTGCAAGTACACTTAGTGTGAAGATAAAGAACAGGAACAACAAAAAATCTCTACAAAACCATTTGGCAGATTTGTTCTTTTCATCAAGCAAAGGAAAGTATTAATCATTACTACTTACATCTGATACTGATGCTGCCTGGAAGAGCACAGATCTTAGAAGTCATATGCAAGAACTTACAGCTGAGTGCAGTACATAATGCTATGAGTGGTCACAAGTTTTGCAGTTTAAGATATATGACACAAAAGCCTTAAAGACGCAAACTTTAAGCTGTTCAAAGAGCTTATTTGTCCAAAAGTGAAATTCTGGAATGCATTTAAAACTAAGTGAAATGTCAAGAAGATGACTAGAATGACATAAGAAAGATCATCTAAACCACAAATACTACATACAACATATGAATGGGATGTGCTGCAAGTTCTCACAATGAGGATTAAAAGTGTAAAGTTCTGAAGCTTAAACCAGGAATTTACAAAAATATTTTTTAAAAAATGGCATTTAAAGTCCAGAAGGTTTATACACTTTACAGCAAAATAATAAGGCAAGTAGACATCCCTCTCTCCCAGCTTTGAGAAGCAGCACTGCTCTTCTGAAATCAAGCTCCTCTTTGAGAAAATCACATTAACAGAGACTAGTCCCCTAGATGTCATGTGCAGGAGTGGGCTCAGAAGCAACAGGGAAGACAAGGAAGCAACTAGCAACTAATAAAGAAATAAGAATTAGAACCAGTGTGGGTTCAAATAAAAATAATCAGACAGCAACTTAGAAGTCCATGGTATGGGTAGGAGTAAAGTAAACAGGTCAGGTGTGCACACAAAGAGCAGTGTAAATATTCAACTATTAAAAACAATTCAGAAGATGCCTAAAGGGAGCATAGTACATCTGTGACGAAGGAAGCATTTCCTTCGCCTGCACATACATGTAAGCTCGTGGAACAAAGACTCTCGAAACAGAGCTAAACAGCCAGTCCTGAGCTAAACACTCCTGGGCTACTAGGGCACGAATTTAGTGCATCAACTGCATTTTCTGAGCACATCCAAGCTCAGGGTCCCACCCTTGGTTGAGCACTGACTCAAAGGAGCCCCGTGTCACTTAAGCTGATCTCAGGGGCTTTAGTCCCCAGTTGACAGAGGAGGGAGGAGTGCTTTTTCCCTCTCAGTTCTGTTAATTTTATTTTTAGGCAGCTGGAACTCCAGAGCATGGAACTCCTACCACAACATTCACAGATGAGGCACCAATTTCACATATCTTCTCTAGGCTCGGCTGCAATACAAATTAACAGTGGTAGAAGATGAGGTCACATTTAGAGCTGGTAATATCATTAGCCATAAATAAATTAATTTGAAACAGAATTGCTAATGCTTTTTTTCAGCATTCTCAAATTCATTCTGCCAGAGCAAATACTTAAAAACTTTCTTCAAAAGCTAATTACCCCAGTGAATGCTCTAATAATAAATGGCTATCTCAGATTTATAGATATTTTCCGGTCCTTGTCAAATCCCCAAAATTTTGGGATAACCCCCCCCCACACTTTATTATTAACAAGTAGATCTAGTCAGCCAAGTACAGCCAGTATATTTACAAAATAACAAATAAAAAAGAAGCAGAGAAACAAACTGACTTTAAAGATAATAGTTCTTAAAAATGTGTATTATTCAATTATCCCTATTCCCAGGGCTGCAGTTTTAGGAACTTTAAATGCCAATTCTGGGAAAAGACCTAACAACATGACTAAATGTCAAAATTTCCTTTTTGTCTTTTATATGCTTGATTTATATATTTATTTTTAAACATTTGGTGTGTAGAGATACTACAATAAAAATAATTAAAATAAGATATATCTTAAAGCCCACTTGTTTAAGCCTCACAGAATCTATTTTTCATTTCCAGAACTCCCACACTTCTTGGACTGATTTCAAGTTGTGGGCACTTACAAAAAGGAGAGTGCATGGAAAACTGAGTATTAAATGCTACCAACAACAGCTTATAATTACTCCCCTGAGAAACTGGTGTAAGTTTAAAAAGAAAGGATATGTATTTCTTAAAGCTACCCCAAAGCATTACAGATGCATAGCTCATAGACAAATACACACATAACAGAACAGTGTCCTAGATATTAAGTGTTAGTAATTTGACGCAGTAGTTTAAAGGGAACACACACATACAGCTACAATACATGATTTAAGCAGTATTAAGAGAAAACAACCCCAAAACATTGTACACAATTTTTCAATCAACAGTTTTACATGAAAGAACAGATACGTTATTTTAAAAGGTTAAATAAACGGCACCAACCCAATGAACTGTTGCAGCCTGCAATTTATTTATGAATACTTCATGAAATTTATTTATAAAATCTCAATCGCCCAAAGCCAGTCCAGTTCTATAGCAGAACCATAAGCAGCTTATACAGACCTGCAGCAGTCCTCCTCTCAGATCGATGTATATTTTTGGAATAGACTGCTCCGGGCCAGGATCACCACTGTGTTTACACCACTTGGCTTCCACATTAACCGAGCAGCAGAAAGGGCCCACCAGAGACCTGGCTCTTTCTTTGAGACTTGTTTTAAGTAGGAAATCTTTTATGTCAAGGACGAAAGATGATCCATGGATTCCTAAAAAGAGAGAGAGACAATTAATGCCGCTTGTAGTTCTCCCAACATTCATGTATTTATTTCCTGAATGCACTTTACCATGAGCTAGGGAATCTGCCCACAAGAAATTATGCACACAAGTAATCCCACTGACTTCCATGGAAATTGTTCTGTGAGCAACTGCTCTACTCTCCAAGTGAGGGCATCACAGTTGGGCCACAAGACTTGTGATTTTATAAATTTATTGGGTTTATTTTAGCTTGTGTCTTCCAATCCTATTAAGAATACTTTACATAGTGCTGCAGTTACGAAGTAGGTATGTCTCATGAGCGTTCCTTACATACAGCTATTTGCCAAAACATCATGACTTTTTACATGTGTGAGTATTTTAAGGTTTATGAGAAGAGACATTTTTCACTAAACTATGAATTTTTTTTTTGAAAGAATACATTAAGAACAAGAACAGCTGCTTCACTTGATTGTATTTTAAACTGATAGGAAAAAGCTATTTTGAATGATTCTCTCTGCTTTTGTTCAGGTTAGTTAGTGTAAAATATTGCCTTGCTAGACTTAGAGAGTTGAGCAGGAGAATAAGGGTAATGTTTAAATAATTTAAAACAATTACTGTAAGTCAAAATATATAATGTGTGTTTACAAAAAAAAAACCAAACCATTTAATCTAAACTTTTCACATCATGATCACATGCACTTTACATAGCTTTATAAAACATAAAATGATAAAGGCAGGTTAGATTTCTGACAGAACTTATGTACTGTCATTAGACACAAATATTTTAGGAAAAAAACACTATTTAGAAATGTTAGATCTCTTGTAAATTTAACTTACTGCAAATCACTGTTTAATAAAACAAAACATACTTAACATATCTGTATTTCTTTTGTATATTTACATGAGAAGTGTTACATCAAGTTTGGGTTAACTTTTTTGTTTTCTGGTGCTTGTACTATGACTCAAGACTGAATACTGAATGTCACCATACTTTACAGTGCTCACAGCTTATTTTTCTAATGAAGCAGGATTATTCACAAAAGGCAAAAGATTAAAACACACCTAAGGCTTACATGCAGATTTTTCAAGGTACAGTCCCATTTCATATTTTCACACTTTTTCTGCTACAAAAATCACACAGAAACAGCTCATTGTTTTGAATACATGCAGTAAAACTCCTACAAATCTCTCCTGGAATCCAGAAGTTACAGGAGTTACGCTTTCATAATACCAAGAAATATTTTGTGATGAAATATATTGGATTTTTCGCTTTTTTTTTAAAAAAACCCAGCACCTACTAGGAAGTTGGTGCAACAGTCCCTATAGCGATAATGGCACTGAATTACATCCAACCCGAGTAGGAACCACAAATAAGAAGAAGCTCCCCTTTGAGCAGTTCAGTATGAATGATCAAGGCCTTGAGCAAAACTTCATCCTATGATGATCAACAGGACTGCTGTCAATGACTGGGAAAGGGGCTTTACCTCTGGGCTATTTAGATTGGCTTCTGAACCCCTGCGTCTGGTCTCATGTGAAACAGGTTTATATGACAAAATCTGTTTAGTCTTTTTTTGACACTGAACTTCAACGATAATCAAGAAAACATCAGCACCCCCTGACACCTCTCCTTTTGGTATTAGTTCAGACTTGATTTTGTAAACTGTGGATTGAAGCACCTCCACATACAGTCTTAAACTGAGAAAAAAAGAGGTGTCTTCACAGGAAGGGCTCACCTTCACCCTGCTATGCTCAGTCCGGTTATTTTAAGAGGCAGTACAATATTTGGAAATTAATGGTATTTATATACTTTACGCAGAATTTTGATTTTAAAGAGGAGAAATTCTCAGTAACTATTGCACAATTCTGCAATGTACAGAAATGTTCTATAGTTTTATTGGAATATGTACCAAGTTACAGAAATAACAAAAGGGGAAAAGGAATGCCAGAATACAAGTGGTTTTATTTATGTTTTCTTTCACTGGGATTACACTTGGAAGGATTATACTTTGCAGTTTTTTTCTGTTGTCATCTCCGCTCCACAAAGTACAAAGAAAACACAACATCCAGTGGCTTAGAAACAAAACTGAGCACATAATACTGCTGGTTCAAAACCAGCAGTGCCTTTCTCAAATGCTATGCAAACAATGATAAATGCAGACAGAATTAAAAATAAGGAAGTGTTGGTAAATTTTAAATAAATACGATATTACAAGACACACGTTAGATTGTGACATACAAATACCAGGAAAAGTTTGGGGATTCAGTAAGAGCTTTTATCTTTTTCTTGTTGCAAACCAGATTGCTCTTGCATAGGCAAGAATCACGTCACCATTCTAGAAAGCTTATTTTAAGATTGCTAAATGCCGTACTAACATTGAAAGTATATACTCAGTGAAGTTGCTTTCCTATGACTAAAGCCATGACCTCAGAAAGCGAAAGATGCAAAATAATTCTCCTGTTTTTTTCACTCCCACACACTAGTTTCAGTCTCTTTTTCTGCATCTCTCACAAACTTCTATTGTAGAATTCTAACTTCAGTTTAAATAGATTAAATCAAAGTCTCCATCTGAAATGAACTTGAGATGGCACCATATAGAAGTAATACATCTTCATAAGCGATTGCTGTCATATGTGAAAGTTAACTTGTTCTGTTTGGATTACTGTTCACAAGCACCAACGCACTTTCCAGTACGTGCAATAATTTACTTCTAGGAACAAACAGTTTCATGACTTTTAAAATACTCCTCCAAGAGACTAATAAATATGAAGCACTTGCTTTGGACAGTGTTTAAAAAATGCTGCCAGCCCTCTGTTGTCAGCCTCCACCCAGACCCACAACAGCATCACAGTGTGCTACCATGCTAACTGAGCAAAATGCAATTTACACCAGGCTTCTGCATGCCATTGGAAGAATGTACGATGATATTAGGGCAAAACGAATACCCATGTATTGTAATCAGCTGGAAATAATGTAGGAGAGTTTGAAAAAAAAAGTACTTGCTTGTTAATGTCAAGAAATTAACTTGATCAGAAATTAAAGATGTGTATCATTACAATACAACAGCGAAGAAAATCCACTACAAGAAATCATTGCTTTGATAATTCTAGCATTCTTTTTTTAGGCAGTAGAGACTTGATTTATGCTAACATTTCCAAAGGCATCTCACAGAATATGAGTAC
>JBCJKH010009576.1:0-27538 GCA_039877255.1 Loriculus beryllinus | reverse complement strand
TATATATAACTATAATAGTGCTTACCAATAACAGGACGCTCCATGTTTGTTAAACTCCCCTGTGTGCATAAATTCATTTGTGCGTATTGAAAAAAAAAGAGCTGATCCATGTTAATAGATGCAGCAAATACATTAAAAGAACACTTACCTTACAGTAACTATCACTCAGTCTTTAGGCAAAATAGGTGTTAAGAAAGAGTTCTGTCACTTTTTTTTTGGTTCAGAGACAATGTTTAGACATTACAGACTTTCTGTTTTCAAAAACATTCTAATACTGATATTTGAACCAACTCCAAATGAAACAAGTAGAAATGCAACTGGAATTTTTCCCCTTCTACTGTGCTTTGTGCATTTGCCCTTCCTTAGATGGCGGCCAATCCTGTTTGGTTCACTGCATTGTCACATAATACAACACAGAGCATGACTGTAATTGTGAAGCTTCAGTATAGGAAAAGAGTTTTAAGAAAATGGAAAAACATACAATAAATATAGCAAATGGTGCTGGACTACAGTCGAGCTATCTTTTAGGTCTCTTGAAGCTATTAGCTTTGCTAAAAATGTCAGTGATAGGAAGAAACCTGTTTTTTTTCAGTTTGGGTCAGCTCGGAAGCAAGCCTGCATCCCAGAGCACAGCGCCTGGCAAGCTGTTTCCCACTGGGCAAGAAGCACGCAAGTGATGTGGTCTGCACTGACTGCAGCAGCTGGGAGACTTCACTCCCACCCAAAAGGTCGCTGTGCACTGAAGTCCAGGCTCTCCCATGGGCCCTTCATGCCTGGGTGGCAGAGATACAATCTGGCTGCTAAAGGTATATTAGCAAGTGGTTTTCCTTACTACCCTCTGCTTTAATGTCACACATTACTAAAGTGATAATTCTTGCTTCTGAGTATTCACTCTTCTTATCTGCAACCTCAGTAGATAAAATTGCCAAAGATATTAAGCTTTTAATATGTAAATATGCTATTATAGCTAAAATATTCATACATTTATCGACATTTTTTTTTTTTTTTTCCTTCTAGGAACTTCAGATACATCAAGTATTGAGTATTTATACTAAAGTTACACTGCTCTGTTGACAGGTATCCTCTATGAAGTACTGTCTGAGAAGAAAGGGTAATAAAACTACAAAAATAATTACAGGAGAAATACTGCAGTTAATTTAAGAGTCAGCCAATTTACTCAAGTCTGGAAACAGTAGTAGCAAACAAATAGTGAGATGTAGTAAAGGACAATTTTCCAGGAAAGGTTTAGTTAACAGTCCACTGACCGTACTGGATTTCTCATTAGTGTTGAGCTGAATCTTATGATAGTTCATTCTCCCCATGAGAACAATATTTACACATTACCAATTAACTATTCTTTAGTGAAAGAGTTTTTCAGCATTACATAGGGACACATATGGACTCTGTAAAAACATGAGATGTGTAACACACGATAAACAGAAAGTAATGATCTTAAACAGGCCAAACCCTTGAATTCGTCACTAATAAATGTCCCCTTGCATTCAGCAGTCCTGGCTGCTGGGAGCCTGTTTTCTTCAAATACTTCAAACACTAAAACCCAGGAACATTTATTATTTTAATCCATTACAGGCAGTGCTTGATTTAACTTTATTGGTTGTGGTGGTGGTAGTAGTTATAGTGGGGGTAAAGCTATGTTCTTTTACACATAATTTCAAAAGGGCTTAATTATATTTTATAGCTCAGGCCAGGAATCCTGCTTGTTTTGTGTCTAACAAGGTTCAAATGGAGTTCAGGTCAGTGATGAATCAGAAAAGCAGTCGAAGATGGTTATCTATTTGAAATGAGCTCATCTCCCTTAAAGAATAACTGGCAGGTACATCATGTTCATTACTGCATACTACATAGCTGAAAAATCTCTACTCACTTATAATTTGGCAATTTTGGATTTTGTAATGCCTGATCAGAGAGGGCATATTAGACTTAAAATCTTAAGGGATCTTCATTTTTGGTCAAGGCCACCTTTGGTATACAAGAATTAGAATATATTTATAAAGGTCTCTATTGCCCTCTTACTCTTATATTCTTATTATTAAATAGACAAAAATACAGAATGGAAAACAACAAATATTGTGTTCATCTTGCATCCATGAGTCCAGCTTTCAAAACTGAGTGCTATATTGACATGAGTAACACTTGTTTCTTGTATCATAAACATTTTATTTTTAGATTATCAGCAGTTTTCAGAGAAGTGACTGAACAATCTGATTCCTGTGTTACAGATGGGCATGGAGAGCTTTTTAAATGAAAAACCCTAAAATCTGTGTCTTTCCATATCTCTGTTTTAGATGGCTGGTTGAAAACTTTGCTTTATTTTCAGGAAATAGCTGATACCTAAAACCGTCACTGATTTATAGTTGTAGATACATCACACTACTAAAAGATCAGGCACTGAATGGTTGCACAGTAAACGAAGCATTACAAAATAGATGGTGCCACTCAAAACGTAGCCCTGTGTAATTGCCACAAGGCTGAATTAAAATTACAGCTTTGGTGGCTTGCTTCTCTGCTCTACGCTTGATTCAGTGGATTTCAATTGCTTTAATGAAGTAAATGGTCCATGAACTAGAGGGTAACTTTTCTTTATAAATAAACCATCCTGATGATCATGCCTGACAGCACCTGAGCTGTTCTGAGCCTCTATAACCCAGCAAATTATGCTTGTGGAAGACTAAGCCTTGACAGATATACCCAGGCCACACAAACTGAACAGGTTTCCTTGCAATCTTTGGATGTGGTTCCCCAGGATTAAAGCCAGTCCAGGTCCAGGTTCCGATGTTCCTATCTTCTCCGCCCTTCAATCCTTCCTCTGACGCCCTCCTTTATGTATTTCTCTGAACCCCCTTTTGTGCCAGCATGGTCATTAAAATGTACCTGTCCAGTAAGCCAGCTGAAGGAGACAACCTTGCTGAAAAGCTTTCTTTCCTGTTGGGTTAGTTTTCAGACAGATCAGTGACCTGACTCAACTCAATAAACAGCTGCCCAAGGAACAGAGCTACCACAAGGCAGAGTGTGGAAATGTGCGGCCACAGTAACCCGAACCTCTTACGGAATTGCACCTTTTGTTTGGGCAGCAAGCTGATGATCTCATCCCATAAAAAATATTTTTGTCATAGAAAAAGAAGAAACATGTTGTCAGTACGTCAACAATTTTAAACAACTTAAGGAACAGGTCCTTAAGACAGGGCAGTAATGCCTAATATCTGTGTTCTCTACCTGAAGCTCCAAAATATAGATTGAACTGGAGGAAATGCACAAAAATCATTAAAGGTATAAAGAAAACATTCAGCTTTCACTGTTGTCTCTATCTCCTCATGAATGTAAATATTCTATAGACTTGACTGAATCCATGAAAATGCCACATCACCTACTACGGCCACGTACAGCAGTGGGATCCACATAACAAAAGAAATCCCAGTCTCAAAAAAATATTCAATTGCTTTCACAATAAAAGCTGAAGAGATTAAAAAACAACTGTATTGGGGTCTACTTTTTAAAGTCAAGTTATTTAAACTGTAAATGCAGTTCTACAAGATTAGTGCATACTGCCTTGATTCAACTACCTACAACTAACAATTTTTTCTTTTCTTTTTCCCCCAAGTTAACGTACTAGTTCATCAGTAGCAATTCTGAACCCTGTTACAAAGTACCGGTAGGGAATCTGACCAGGATTAATAGTGGTACTCAGTCCTGGGATTAGGTGGTGTCTTGTTTCATGGATTTTAGGCCATCTGTTCTTCTCTCCTACATTATACTCCTGCAGAACTATAAACGCACCTCCACCTCAGGGACTATAGAAAGGAATTAGAATTCTTCTGCTTTTCATTATCACAAGATTCAGTAACTCATTTCATTGTCAGGATAATCCCCTTTTACTCTTTCTTTTGCGCTTGCAGGGTATGCCAAAATGACAAATAAAATCCCAGATGTTAGAGGCTTGATGAGGTCTCCACCTTTTCTTGAGAGTTGGGTTTAAGCTACTTGGGACGCGGTGTCAAACCTGACAGGACCCTGATGCCCACACCCAATATTCATTAAGGTTTGTTAGTGATTTGTATAGCTGTCTACAAGCTGCACTTCCACCTCAGTCCTCAGTGGCCATTTAAATATTTAGTTTGTCCTCTGGCTTTTACTGACAAAGAATTAATTTCCTATTGTTCAAGTGTTAGAAAGAGTTTATATTTCTTTCTAAAAGTAACAAATGTCTTCTGGGTGTTGTAAATGGCTTGTTACTGCTGCATATTATTTTAGGTAGTCATATCTAATTTAATGTTTTATTTCCCCATGGGCTAACTTGCATATCTGCAGCATCCAAAGGCTATGAAAACGCCTTAGCAGAGTTTTCTCAAGAGAGTTAGTTAACTCCAAAATGAAACTTGGTCTTTGCTTTACACTAATAGCTTCATTTAATTTTTAGTATTTCTGTAAAAGTATTTGAAGTATGCAATTTCTGTCAGGTTTACTAAAAATACTTGCCATTATCATATGCTCAACTAGTGTTTATTTTTTCCCCTTATTTATATGCTAAAGTAATCATTTCTGCGTATGGGACGAAGAACTGGGGAATTCTGTCTATGATCTTTGGAATATTTTATGTTCGTAACTCTCTTGGTTCAGACACTGAACAGGAAGACTTCCCTCCTGTATCCAGCCAGAGCAAAATAAGGCACCACTGAGAGGCTACAGGCTTCTTGCTGCCTTTCACTCTGGGGAGAACACAGTCCTCAACCTCTCTCATTTACCTGCTCTTTTGGCAGGTGGTAGTGCTAATTTCAACACTAAATCTAAATTAACTGAAAACTATATATTTATAATTGCTTTCTATTTCCCCATATTGATTGATAAAAATTATTTCAACTTTACTGGCATGTGACCGTTCTGGATTGAGCTACATATCTCAACTCTGACTGGGTACATGGAACTCAAGGGCTCTAGCCACTTTGTAGGAGATGCCACATACTTCATAGGACAAAAATAACTAAACCAGGTCTAACAATAGTTGTTGAACTTGGGGTTTTCAGCAGCAGTAGAAACAAACTGTCAAAAATGAGCTAAATGTCTGTTATTTGCTTGTACAAAATGGATACAAGTTTTAATTTGCAACTTTAAACCACAGTATTTAAATTATAAGATGACTACAGATAAATACTCTATTTAACATCAGTATGACTTAAAGTGCTGCCCTTAAGAGTATCAGAAAAACAATACTGGTAGCCTCTTATAAAAATTAGTAATATATATAGTTTTAAGTGGACTTTGTTTTGGTTTGTTTTTTGCCAATATGCTGCATCACATTCTACAATAGAATTACTTTACTAAAACCAAAATACTTGGGATTTCACCATAAGCACAGAGGAGAACATAAGTATTTTAGCAGAAATAGTAACCATGTTGTTATAAGTCACTATTGTATTAAAACATGAAAAATGTCCAAAAAATGAAATCCCTTGACACACTAAAGGTTTAGGGTTGTATAACAATGCAGCAGGATATGTAGAAATGGTGGTGCTTTAATTTGATCCAACTGGAATGCAAGTGTTCAACACTTACAATTTATTTCACTGAGAGTGAAATAATTCAACTAATTAGTCCCTCCATTTTTCAGAAGCTACATCATTTCACTTTCATAATAAATTAAGAGGAAAAATTAAGACAGAAGGCCTTGAGATTCCATGATTAAACCAGGAAAGTCTAGAGGGAAAACTGTAATTATATATAAAAAAGTTACATAGCAAGCTTCCTTCTTAATTTCAGCTAAAAAAAATCAAAGCATTACACAAGGTCACGTACTTTTGTGTTCCCCCTATAAGGGACGAAAAGCCGACAATACATTCTTGCGAGTTTTTTTTTTCTACATAATTTCTAGCAAATAGGATTTGTTACAAACCAACCTCATCTCCTACACTAAAACTCATCTGGAAAGGGGTCATTTACACTGTTTATAAAATACTGCCACATAAAATGTGTAAAAAAACATATTTCACTAAAAATAGCTTGCGTAAGTAAGGGATTAGAGTAGTTTCTACTGCTATAATTGTTCCTTTGTAGTTTTTTCCAAGATGTTTTTGAACAGTGTTTTTAACTATGTTTATTAAAGTCAGCACATCAAAAAGGATCAAAGAGAAAGCTAGTGAGAACCAAAGAAACCCCAAGCGTATTATGTTGTCTCACTGGGGAGTTATGCAGATTCAAGTAAACAAGTGCAAATTGTTGAGGTTTTAATGAAAATTTTCTACAATTATTGTATCTGAAGTCATTCTATATAATAACATCTGTACAGCAGATGGCCATACTGTACAAAAGGCAAGCAATGCTCCTTTTTCCTCCTCTGTTTTAACAGTACATCTGAGATGACTACTTTTGTCATTGTGCTTAGTTTGGTTCAGCAAATAATTCGTAAAATGCAGCTGCTGCAGATGGCCACAATAGTTATTTGACTGTAAAATCAAAGCCATAGTGAAGTATTTGCGTATTAGTTTCATTCTACAAAAAAAGCTGACGTTAACCCTGTTCAGCTCAAAAGGTATATCTATAAAACCTTTTGTAAAAAGAAAAATAGTGAAGAACTGATACATTTAAATACTCCTTGCTCCCAAGACAGAGCTTCTGCGCTTGTTTAATTGAGTTAGCTTGCATAAGTTCTTTGCAATAATAAAACAAATCTTGTTAGTAACTGTGGTATTCTTCTAATGTATTTTTAACACAAGGTTATAATACCATTTTCCTCACACGGAGTAATTTATCTTCTTCCCTGAAGTCGTAATTTCCACTTTGGTTTCTATCAGCACTTCAATTTCAAATTAATAGCTTTAAATAAAAATTAGATAAAAAAATATTAAAAGATTTTTCCACTGTTTCTGACAGTTTTGTGAAAGTGTCTTGCACTTCTTGACACTTAGAACAATTTACTGCTCCATCATAATAACATGCAAAACCTCATGCACATGTATTTGCTTTTCATAAAGCAAAGATAAGGCAACTTCAACTGGAAAAAAATGTGAAAAAAGTCTGTTGATGTCTATTTGCTGTCTCGTCATAAGTTATTCATATAGAATGACTGATTTCCATTTTCATTAGATTCAGCATCAGTATTGCTTTACTTAATAATGCTTGCCAGACTGCAAACATACTGAAGATTCATGTATAGCTTGTGACATGAAAAATAAAGACTGGCTTCCTCAGACTGCCAGAAGAATTAAAAAGCAGAACTTCGTAGCGGAATATTTCTGCGGCTTAACGTGCAAGACGAGGTATGTCCTCCTCCTGGGAGGATGAAAAACTCCAGGGTAAGTGATATACACTGCTGAGTTTGCCAAATTGCTTTATAGGGACAGGCTTGGCTTTGATATATCGAAGCTTGCTGTGGACACCATAATGTATCATGGGACAGATAATGTATAAATGATAGAGGGGAAGTTGTAGAAGGAAAGAGGATTATTACACAGAAAGAAAACTAGAACTATTGGAAGGACATTAGGAAGGCCTTTTACTCAGTCGCATTGCTTTCTGTTAGATTGCTATCCGACTGGAAAAGCGTGGGAACACAGGCACTGCTCCTGCCTGCACTGCTGTTTGTTTACGGATAAATCGAGAGTTTCAGGCTTCAGCACATTCACAGGCTTTCATGTCCTATGAACCTTAAATTCTTCATTTTTAACTTTTAAAACAATAAAGAAACACTAAAACTTGCTGGCCTGAAGAGAAAGATTTCTGACGAGAAAGAAATAAATCACCACCTTGCTTGGCTTAGAACTTGTTCCTCTCAGCTACAGACCATTTTACCTTGCAAGTTGCTCTGCCAGCTACCTACATCTGGCTCATCTCCACATCATGTAAATGTACCATCTTACTCATTTTATTAAAGGACTAATAAAAGATTTTACAAAGATACACAAAATGTCTTCATTTTAAATGAGTCTCTGGTATCCTGTTAATTGCACTCAAGGTGTAAAGTTTCCTTGCAGTTTTGCAGTAATGAGGCCAGAGCGCTCATTTTCCCTGGGTGATTCTCAGCTGCACAGAGGAAGCATGGAAAAATTGAAAAGTTCATAAACCTGAAGAAGAGTAACAGTATGACCCAACAATGACGTAGAAGCATATCTCAAGGCTTTGAATAATTATTTCTGCATTTTTGTATATAGGAATATATATATAAATATATATATATATGTTTTGTATATAGAAATAAAGGGTCCTAACAAGAAAATGTAATTGTAGAGTGAAAACCATCAAAATGTTGCCCTTTGAAGTATGTGCTTAATTATCAGAATATCAGAATAGTGGTTCTTATAACCACTATTCCAGCCAGAATTTCATCAATAAATTAGTAATTACAAGCTGGGGGATATTAACTACAAAATTAAGCACTCCTGGGTGCTGCCTTACTGAAAGGAAATGGAGTCAGTCAGGGATTTGTTATTTTCTGTTGTGGATTTACGATGTTAGCTAGAGGAGTTCCTTTCAAAGCCCCACACTTTAAAATGGTTACTAGGCCACCACTTGAACAAATCAGTAGCACTTGAAGCTTTCAAAAACTCTTACCTGTAGTTTTATGTCCACTTTTAATATTCAGGCTCCCTCTGAGGTTTGATACGGAGAGTAACAAACAAGGTTTACAGGGATGTGGGATTGTTTCCATCGAAACAACCATTTGAACTGTGTGAATAGAAATTTTCTGGAAGCAGGAAAGGGCTTGCCATAACTTTTCTTGTACTGAAGCCTTCTGCACAGCATGGGTGTGCGCTGCAGGTAGCACATCCCTTGTACCGGGGTTTCTGGTTACTGAAGTGGCATTCTCATCTGGAATAATGCCAACTGACAGGTCGGCCTCCTTCCTGGGTTCATCATCATTTGTGGTTATGATTTTCTTCAAAAACTGGTTTATTTGATCAAGTCTGGCAAAACTGAGATTTGCTTTCAAAGGCTTTGATATGTCCACATTTATGTCAGCTGTAGGAGAGAGTTGGAGAAAAAAATATGAAAAGCTATAGTGCAATTATTCAGACAACATAAAAATATTAGTAATTTCATTGGGATAACATTATTTCTACCAAGTTTCATGAAAAGGAGTGAATGTTAAAACATAATGAAACTATTTTTTTAATAAATCTGAATTAAAACATCATGAAAAATATTACAAGGAACCTTCACTAAACACAGTTTTAAAGGAAGAAACATATCACAATGTGGATCTTATTTCTTTGTTTCCACCCAGGGATCACCACAGCTATCTGAAAGACACACACTTTATCTGAGCATGTAGGAGGGTAAATACATCAGTCCTTTTCTGTCAAAATGAAAATATACTTCACATTCTCTTGAGTTTTACATCCAGTAAAACTATTTGACTAAACTCCAAAGCCAACAGCAAACATTTTTAACACATTTAAATGAGTGAATAACATGTATATTCTGTTGTTTTCTACACAGCTAACATGCAGTATTCTTCAATGCATTTTCAAGATGAAATGTGAAAAAACGTCAAATATAAAAGCCAATGTATGTTGAGATTTCTTTGTTTTCCAGGGAGATTGGAATAACCTAATATTTTCAAAATGTTCTTTGCCTCCTTAGTAAAGGATTTTAGTACTTCCCGGACTGTTTAAAGTCTCACAGAATTTTTAGAAACCACAACTAACATGAACAACATTGACAAAAGTGACATTATAGTAGTTGAGATGTTGCAGTTACCAAGATCATTTCTCAGATGCGAAGCAGGATTTTATGACAGTTGAAATTCCCTTCTGTGCTAACTACCTTTTTATCAGTACATTACACTTCATTACGGAAATCCAGCTTTAACTTAGTTTTAAAAAGTCTGCATTTCAAATTCAGCCAGCAATGAGACATCTACCCTGGGCAAGGGGAAAAGTTTTGCTTTTTCACTTTCCTGTTTCATTCCCACTGCCCCACCCCCAAGAACGCACAGTGATTAAAATTCTGTGTATATATTTAAGCTAGATTAAATGTTCAGAGAAAACAGCACTACTTAGTTTCAAGTTTCATTATAGATATATTTAAGAAACACTGTTTGTTCAAGGTTTTGCACAGATTAATGAGTATTTCACCAAAATTAGGACCTAGTTTCAAGTTGTCCAGGATCACATTCTACCCTTAGCGTAGATGCAAATCGATGAGCTCAATTCGTCCACTCTTTAGGTAAATTATAAGTTTTTAAAACAATGGTAGGGCTGCAGGAGCAGAGTTTCAGAGCTGTTCTTAAGCATAGGTTTATACTTCAGAGAGCTCCAGGCACAGGACAAAGCACTTTTCTGACCTCCCAAATATCTGTGGGGTTCTAAATTTCAGTTAGATCCTTTGGTACCTTAACAGATAAGTCTCCGAATTACAAGCTAGCATTTTTTTTCTATAATGGTACGTGCAACTTATTAATAGCCATGTAAGATTTATTACAGCTGCATTAAAAAACCCCCAGCAATCTTAAAAAAGAGGTCTGTAGTACTCCACAAGCCACAGATAACTGAAATTTAACAATAAAAATCTATTTTAATTATAACTTAGAATTTTAATTAACAGTTTTCTGAAAATGCTTTCTCTTGTGTTAAAGCCTTCCATGCTGAACTAGAAACTCTGGCAAAACACTTGCTAATGCATGGGCCTAGTGAAAAGGCAAACATCAAAGCTAGGAAGCTGGATATTACAAGAGAACAGATCTTTAGGCATTCAAAATCCACATATGATTAACTTGGAAGATTTTTCAAAATGCTTATGCACTGATATTTTTAATTAAAACCAAGGGATGAGAAATATCATAATACTTTTGAAAATCTCTCCACCCTTCTTGGCAGTAAAGAATACCCCAAGTCTCCCCTGCCTTTTTGCACACATCACTGGTTCTGTCCTCCCTTTGAATGGAGAAAGGAGACACAAAGAACCTGAACACCCACACACGACATTATGATATTTATTTAATTATGATACTCAAATGGAAAGCAGTGTTATTCTAATTAAATGTTTTAAAAATAAACAAACAAATAAGCCAACAAACAAATAAGCAGCATTTTTAAAATGATCCAAGTTTGAAATCCAAACTGCACTAAGATTTGGGTTTCTGAACCATTTAGGCACTTTCAAAACAAGTCCTTTATCAGCTTAATTTTGTCCTTTAGTGAAGCCGTAATACAGGAGTAAAACAGATGTTCTTGGCTTTGCTACAGAATTAAGTTTGTAAATAGAAGAAAAGGACCCTTATTGCTTGGCGTTATATCTTTCACATCTAACTGCTTTGTCAGTGGCACATTTTATTGCAAACACCTTCTTAATGTACTTATGGTAGTATTGCCCAAAAGAAGAAAAACCAACAAAACCTCTAAAACCTGTAATTCTAAACCTAAAACCAATCAGATGTAAGTTGACAGAACAAATGCCAAGCTAAGGCCATAGAGTAAAGTGATCGAGAAAGATTTAAAAGGAAATGAATATGAGAGCAGCAGTTCTCTCTTGGGCTACCTCAAGACAGGGCAGAGAAGACGCAGGGGTCTGGGGAAGCTCACCAGTGGAACATGCATATGGCACCTCCTGTACCTGGCCTGTGGTTTATCACTGCTGTTAGTCACTTGTTTTCATAAACAAGAGAGCAATAAAGAAATGGACACTAGGACACCAGAGAAATGCAAATGAATTCCCCGTTTTCTGTTTGTAAGCTGTATGTGTCACACAGAAAAATGTTGTCGTGACTGATAACTTGACAAAGATTTGTTTTAAGTTGTTACTAACATCTAGTGCATCAAACTTGACTGAAGATACTGGCAGACACACTGCTAATCGCAGAAAATGTAGTTCTGGATCTGTCGATGCAAATATTTTAACTATCTCATAGTGACACAAGTTATTTTCACACCTGGGGAAAGATTATGTAAGGAGATTCTTTTGCATTTTAAGTAAAATGTTTAAAAAAATAAAAATCCAACTGAGCAATCAACATTTTTCTAGTTTTCGTCCTGCTTTACACTTAGCACTGTAAGAGAAAATTTAACATCTCTTCTAAGAAATGTATTTAATGGACAGAAACAGTGAAAACTGATGAAATGTGAAGAGCTATTTATAGTAGATGATGAAGATAGATGTGCAGCAGCTTTTCCATTCACTCAAAATGGACTAAAAAGAGATGTTATGATGTAAAGGGTCACCTAGATGCAGCTGGAATAAGATTTCCAGGGTGCAAAATCCAAGGGTACCAGCCTTTTTAGATGATGTTAAGCACCTTGGGAAGCACATCACAGAAGGCTGTAAAGATTCTGTACCAGTAGGAAAATACAGATTCCTATAATTCAAACAAGTCTTTGAATTGTCCAAAATTACATGAGAATCAGGACAAGGGAAAAGGTAGATCAAAGCTGTCTTTAACTCCTCAATTACATCAGTCTCTTCTTTGGCTACCAGTGACTGGCTACCACAATTACAGCCCAATGCTTTCTTCAGATTTAAGACATAATACATAGCAGCAGTAACTCCCCCTTACCGCCCCCCTCCCTCCCCATGCTGATGTTATCTATTTCCAGCAAATAAATAGTAAAGAAATTACTGTGCTTGTCAAGATTGCATTCAAGTGAGTTATTTCTGGTTATGTTTAAATCAGACAGAACTAGACGATATGAAAGCTCTTATTTTTTTATTTTTTTTTAATTACAGTGTAGCATTTGAATGTAGACTTTGGCTTGTCTTTCTTTCATTTTCTTCACTACAACTCTTTAAATTATCCAGTAAATCCATGTTTGTCAATTATTAGTTTCTAATTACCCTTCACAACTTTCTGAACAGCTACTGAACAGAACAGAATGATGAAATAACTATTGAGTTAAAAGAAGATTAGATAAATATAAATAAATTACACTTATTATATGCTCCCACCACACCAGGAGATGACTTAACAGTGAAAGGAAAAGAATCACATTGCAATAATGAAATCAGAGAGGGAATTCAGGTCCCAGAGGCGATTCTATGGGGTTTATGTTAATGTACACCTTGTGGGGGACCAAAAAATAAACTGGAATAGTTTCCTGAAAACCGTTTCCAGCTATTTTCTCATTTAAAATGTTCCAACTTCACTTGACCCATTAGTCATCATATTACTTACATTTATTATGTATTTTGAAATCTATTACAAGAAACCCAATGGATTCAATATGGCCTGTTTGAACAAAATCATAACATCTATAAAAGAAAACCTATGAGCAGCACTCTGAAACTTCTGTCTGAAACAATTTCTTTGTCATTTTATTACTTAGAGCTGCAGATAAAAAATTTCAGGGTTATGAGTATTTTACCCTTGTTCTCCATAACATCAGATTTGTACTGCAAAGATACAATTTTATTCTGTGAACTTGGGGTAAATGATATTACTCAAAAGGACTTTTTATTTGGTGGGATAAGAATGAATAAGCAACACAAAAATAGCAGAGCTCCTAGGAAGTTGCATTAGGTCAATCCGAGCTCTACTAAAGTCAGTGAGCTTATTCTAATATATCCCATAAGTTAATGTAGACCAGGTAACTATTTCTATGACTAATAAACTACCATAGTATACTCTGAATCTGAAAAAACAGAAAGTAAACTCCATTAAAATTATTTATAAGCTTTATTTATAAGATTGGGATCTTTCCACAGACTATGAGAAATGTTGAACCATGAGAGAGAAAAACATGGCATTTTCCAAGAATTTGTTCACTTCTCATAACCCTCATTCTCCAGTAGATCTTTTATTTCTTACAGCTAATACAGAAAAGCCCAGGTCTGTCTTCCTCAAGTTGGACATGGGTCTTGCTCTCCCCTACCCCAAGAAGACTGTAAAATATTAAAATTCTTAATAAATTGTAGTGCTATAAAAGAAACTACTATTTGCCCTAAACTCTTAGGAGGATTGAATTTCCTAATCCTAAACAGCAGAAGAGCAGACAACAGACATGAAACATTTTACCACCAGTAACATTCTTTCTCTGGGAGCCACCCATTCTGATGTAGAGAGTTTAAACAGAGGAAATCTGAGGAAGGTAAAGGTAATCTTGAGCCCTGATTCTGATTTGGAGTCAGGGTGGCCCTTCAGTAACAGGGAAACGGCTGAATTGCAAAAATTAAATTTATAAAAATAGGAAAGAGAGAAACATGTAAAGAAAAGACTTGCTGTACTGTTCTCAATTGTCCCTAGTCAAGCATTAAAAGAAAGACAAATTAAAAGAAATTGAAAAGCAAGAAGAATCCAAACGAATTGGTTTTATCCTTTAATTCATCATTCCCAATTTGGATCAAGGGAAAAGAAGGAAGAAACTTGAGACAAGGCTTCAGAGGCCATCTGCAGTCCATCTTGTATTCTGCTTCTGTGAGACAGATGCCAATTAGTCTGGGAGAGGCTGGTAGTCACTACTCAGTATTTCTACCTACTGCTATCTGTGTGCTGCAGCCCCAAGGAGGCAGCTCTCTAATGCCAATATGGCAAACTAAAGCCTTCAGGGAGCTTAATCAACTTGAGCCATGAGGGATGTTCTCAGCTGTAACAACTCCTGCTTCCATGATCTAGTATGTCATCCACATTATGTGAAGGTGACACTGAAACATTAACAGCTCTAGCTAGTCAGTGGCTGGGCTTGAGAGCTTGGACAAGGGTCGAGTGATGTTATTCTATTAACTGGTCACAAATGAACCAAAACAAATTGGTTTAGGTCAAGAAGACCTAAAATGCCATTAATAAATGATGGAGGGTTACTGTTATTCACAGGATGTTGACTGAAATTAAACAACTATGCAACCACCAAACACAATACAGAAGTGTGTTAAGGATTGGGTGGTGAAGCCGAAAACTGTACTGTGAAATGAATACCCTAGCTAAGGGCAATGCTAATTCTCAGAGAGTCAGGGAAGTTGAAGCACACTACAGTGAGAAAAAATAAATTGTTCCAGGTCATGGAGCATGTTTATGGAAATAAACCCATAAGTACTAACTCTATATTATCTGCTTAGCTGCCAAATAACACATCTATATTAAGACATACACAGAGGGGGAGGGAGGGAAGGGGGAGGGAAGAGAGGACTTCAGAAAACTGAGTAAATGCTTGAAATAAGTTTTAAAAGAATGCCAATACTCTGAAAATATGCCAATAAAATATTTTCCAACTTACCCGTGTGCTTTGGTGTGCAGGTTTCATTTCTAGTACTTAGACGTCTAAGAAACTAAAGTAACTGTTGCAAACACTGCTTTTACAAAGGTACATTAATACACCCATACTACAGACAATAGATGTGTCAAAATCAACGCAATACCTACAGGCTGCTACACCTGTTTGGAATATTTTTCTTTGCCCTCTTAATCAAATAAATATCATTTCATGGCTACAGTGTCAGCGCTTTAAAAACTTGTTTGCAAAAGAGCAAAGGGAAAAAAAAAACTCTACCAGAAAGCTCAAAAGTTTTGCAAATGACCCAGAGTTAATTAGAAAAGTCTGCACCCTGGCCAGTTCCCCTTCTCACGTGTCAGCTCTCATTAAATCAAAAAATTCTCATTTCAAAGTTAACAAACACCATGGTTAACAAAACTGTTAAACTGGGATCAAGTGGGCACATTCCTAGATTTATATATGATGTCATGCTAAGCAGCCCACAGCTGAACTTGCAAGTAGTATGAATGATTTTTCAATATATTAAGTATCTGATCTAATGCTAATTTTCTCTCTATAGGCTAACTGTGCTGGGAACAGGTGGCCCTGCTTTCAATTACGGAGGGCTAACATGCCAGTGTGAGGCCTGGATTAGTTCACCTTCTCACAGGGAATTTGCCTCGGTTGGGAATGGATTTATTATGGCTTCACACATGGAACGGAGCTCATGTCAGCTGAGGGCAGTGATACATCATATGATTCAAATTAACCTGCTGTGGACTGTTCCGCAGGGCTGATATTGTGTATTAAAATGACGACATTTTTAAAACAGCTTGAAAGAAACCAGGATTGCTGAAGTGCAATGGTTCCAATTTGTTCCAACTAATCTATCACCTGCTGGAGATATTATTATAGTGGGTTTCTGGTAGCTGCTATTTTCCAGGTTTCTCCAAAGCACTGACCTTGCTAATGGATACAACTGTTGCCTCTGCAAACAGAGGGGAGAAAAGCTGGAGATGGAATGCCATGGCACAGTTTTGTTTGCTGCTTTTTATGCACAACCCTAGATCCAGCGCTGTGCCCCCCATGGTGTCCAAATGCTGCCACAGAGCAACTGCCAGGAAAGAGCAATTCCCTGGGCCTCCCTAGTTCTCACTTTATCTTTCAGCGGGCCACGACATTGTTTAGTTTGCCTGGATAGTTTCTTCTGTAGAAATTATTTTGAAAGGTGAAGTATCAAGGACTGCAGTTATTTCACACCGTGCAGTCTTCCCAAGAAACTACTGAGGGAAGAGGACTTTGGCATAAACCAGCCATATTTTACGTGTGTAAGTATTTTAAGACAATTTGTATGAAGCTGCACTTACACGAACATGTTCTGTATCATGTGCATGCACAAAGGACACTTCAAAAAGACAGCTTTTATAGCCAAGAAGCACAGTTGATTAAAAAAATAAATCCAATGAAAGGACTAGAGGGCAAAGTGAATAAATTTTCAAAACCTATTAAAACAAGATGGTCATATTTGTTTCTCACCTAATGAATAATATCTAATGCTGAAGCAATAAATAGCTCACTTATGTATTCAACAAGAATTAGATGTACAATCCAGTAAGAGACTGAATACAAAGGAGGGTCACGTAAACTCATGTAGATGGAATTTAAAAAATTTTAAATAATTAGTTACTGTAGAAAGAGAAAGAATAGTCTTTTAATACACTGTGGGGTTAAAGTTGAGGTCTGTTCCCACAGGCTTGATGATGAATGCTTATTTCTCCTAGGATCCTATTACCTTAAATCTGGAAGAAATATCATTTTTCTTTAGTTGCCAAAAATGTACAAAATAATCAACTTATGTGGCAAGAAGTGCATTAATGTATCCTGTTATTCTCATTTAATTAGTGGTTTCCAAGTTTTGCTACTTGCTGTAGTTTTTTGATCTCCAAGCTAATACAGACTGACAACCTGGTTTCCTGTGCGGTGAAACCATATGATTTTTCTACGGAACACTTTCTACTTATTTACTTCAGCTAACAAACTATTTACAAGGAGTACTGGTTTTATCTAACACAGCAAACACTGTGAACCCGTTTCTTTCAACTGCTTGCATGGTAATTTGCATCATAATACATAGGCATGATTGATTGCTGCATTTGGAATTTAACCTCAGCACAGCAACAACGTACTTTGTATGAAAAATTACATTAAAATTAAACCCCTGAACTTTGCACTCTTAAAATACATACAGAAAACTGTATAGTTATTCCAACTGCTACATCCAGATTTTTGTCTGCCTAGGCACAGCTGTCATCACGCGTATTGACTTTTCAGAACAGCAGATCAGCTGTACCCAACAGGTAGCACCTACTGATGCATCCACTGCATTTTAATAATTTACTTTCCGCAGTTACAAAACTCACATGCATGAACAACTATGAAAACACACAGTATGTCCTTAGAAAATATGCAATTAGCAGCAGCATTATTTGCCAGATTTCACCAAAAAAGAGTAGACCTTTCAGTCATAATCCAGAAGTGCCTT
This sequence comes from Loriculus beryllinus, assembly GCA_039877255.1. Classification (NCBI taxonomy): domain Eukaryota; kingdom Metazoa; phylum Chordata; class Aves; order Psittaciformes; family Psittacidae; genus Loriculus; species Loriculus beryllinus. The sequence continues at coordinate 9,871 of JBCJKH010009576.1, read as the reverse complement.
TATTTATTCAATTTATTAACTGTGATATCTCTCATCACAAATATCATTTGTCTGATGACCTTACAAGAGCTCTCAGGAGTTCTGCTGAGGTTCTTGTCTTCAATGAGCAACAGCCAGCTTAGCTAGGATCTGGCGAAGCAGACACTTTCTCCAGGCCTGTTGACGGCCAAGCTACCTCACCATAGAAGAAGTTGTGGTTAGAGGACTTCTTCCCTCCAAGGAGAGTTAGTAACTTATTTTCCAGTAGCCTGCTGAGGAGCTGTCAAGCTTTCATAACTCTTTGCATGTGCTGTTCTGACGCAATCGCATGCAGAAAGCGTCTATCATTACTCATCCAGTGAAACCTCCAGCCCCCAAGGAATGCTTCTTGGTAAAGGTTAGTTTATTTGAAGAGGACCTCATAGTGGCAACAGCTGAGTTCAGAAAAATCTGCAAAGGAATGCAGAGCTAGTTTGCTATATTACAGCAGCAAAACACTTCATTAAAATTCAGGCCAATTACTGTTGAATCCTGTGTAATCATAGCTCCAATTAGGAGCAAAAAGATGATTAAAAAAAAAAACCAACATTTTGGCTAAGAAGAGGTCCTAACGGAAATCTCTGAAGTTTTATCTGCTTTGTGAGAAGAAGCAGACTGAAGTTTACGATGCATTCATTTATGGTTTTTTGGTTCTCTATTTAGCCAAATACCATGCAAGGGAGATATTTCACACTGATTTGAGATCTGACTGAATTGCTGAGAATGGGGCAGACACTTAGGCTACTTGTGAATACATACTTTGCAAGCTGGTACAACTCCCTAAGTTAGTTAGAAGTCTGTCTGACTGACAGGAGAGCATCAGGGAAACACCTTCAAGTGTGTAATACATTAAATATAAAGGCTGAGCCAAGAAATTCTAGTGAGAATCTTGAGGAAAGGGGAATGCACAGGAGAAGGATCTGGGAATACAGGAATCTGACAGATATGGGGAGAGAGGACAGAAGAATTGGGGGAGAGCAGGGAAAAGAAAGGATGGATAAAAGAAAACCAATCTAGCAGCAGTGTCCAAAAGGCCACTGACAGTAGCTGTCTCTACCTTTCTTGTGCTGGTTATGACTAGAATGAAAATATACTATTATTATAAATTAATTTTTCAGCTCTAATGATTGTAGGTTTGAAGGTTCAAAGTCATATTAATGAAGCCTAATAAGGATCAATATAACAAAAGCTCTGCATTATCAGATGGTTATAAATCTTCTCTTAAATGATGCATTTAAGACAGCACAGAAAAAACAAAAAAGGGGCAATGATAAGGTTCTTCATGTACTCTATTCTTTCCTCAATATTCCTGCCTGCCTGCATGCATGCAAGAAATGGATTTTCAGGTTACTTAACCACAGTATTTATGGTCAGTGGTTAAGTATGTATGTCTCATTCTATGACTGTTCAATTTGATGTTCTGCGGTCTGATATGCAGAAGTGATACTAATGCACCCAGGAACAGCATGAATCATACTTCAACATCTATATTTCTATACTTTTAAGTACCTTTAAAACTGTGTTTTAAATTGGTAACCTTAATATAACAAGAAACCCTTTAATTTCCCTATGCCTCGGCTGCCTTCTGTGAAATGGCAAGGGCATACTATTCTACCACCCATGAGAAGGTTGCACAGATAAATTAGTATTTCTGTAGTGCTTAGATCCTAAAGTAGGAAGCAACACAGAGAAAAAAGAAATGCTGCTCTAGAGCTGGGTTTAGATAGTGTGCTGTAAGACAGCATGAAAAGGTCATGGAATGGATAGGAAAACCCAGTACCGAAGAGCTGCTCACTAAGTGACTGATTGATAACAATTCATACTGCGTAATGAGTTAAGTAAGAAAGGGGAAAAAACTTACAGAACTCAACAAATCATAACAAATATAACAAGAGAAATGAATGATGGAGGCACAGGTAAATGTAAATGTATTTTCTAACTTTCAATATAACCATATTATTCAGTATAAGTCATATTATTTTAAGTAAATACTAATAAACTTTCATGCTACACCACATAATATTGTGTGTGAAAGAAACACAGTATCAATATTTTTAAAATTTCACTGTGCCAACCCTTTAGATGACAGAAATTTGCAATGCCAGGTATCCAAAGAGCCCCAGAGAACGTGGCTTATAAAAAACTTCAGAAACATTTTAAAAGTCAGCTTTTATAATAAACATAACTATAACACCATTTCAGCTGTCCCAGGGCTAGAAGCAGGTAGGCTTCATTCCTTTGGAAATTCCTCAGCCCCTGTGGGGAGTAAAATTTCTAATTTCACCCTGGGAAGAAAATAAATAATCACAGCTTAAACCTATGACTGGACCAAGACTGACCATTCCCCAACTTTGGCTTCAATTCAGGGCAATTGCTGGAAGAAAATTTCACATTCATTAGCAAAGAGTAAATTTTTCTGATGATCTGATGTGTGTGTGTCTGTATGTGCATATCCACAAAAAGAACACATTAGAAAATAGAGGTTAAAGTGCAACGTTTACCTGGTCCATTAAGGAAGTCTTTAATTTGCACAGTGATAAGAGGTGGAGGAATACCACTTTTAGCATCTGCCTCTCCTGCTACTGTTTGCAACCAGATCTTGCAATAATCCAGAGCTTCTGGGAGAGTCTTCCCCGGATCTACAGATGATAATGATTGTACGCCATTAACGATATTCCAGGAAGATAATACATAACAAAATTTTACATACAAATTGATTAAACAAAATTTAAAAGTTTAAAATATATCACAGTAAATACTACTAATATAACTTCTATAAATAGCATTTGTGCCTACAGACAGATGCATGTGTATAAAAACGCATGCATACACAGGCAAAAGGACAAAGCTGTAATTACACAAAATGTAGAAAACCCACAAAAATATCAAGTAAAATATGAGTAAAAGACATCGGTTAGCATAAGATGGCTTAATTTAGCACATAATTTTAGCTTTGATTATGATGATACTTAAGCAGTCCTTAAAAGAGAAATCATACTCAAAACCTGCTACTTCTAGATTGTGTTTTCATAGCCAGGTAGAAAATGTAATAATGGAAAGATAAATTATAAAGGCTAAAAGACCGGAATGCTACCAGATCTCAGGAATAGAGTATAATGACAGCGCAGTTATATAATTCTCTTTGGAGTTGCACTCAATAGCTAGTCAGTAGCTATTCTTGCATACCACCTTCAGTTATATGCCTTTAATCAGTCTGTAATATGACAACATAATAGTACATAAATAATTTCCTCCAAGTGCTCTTCTTGCCTCCATTTTTCACATAACGCAAATGGCAAACCCAGTAGTGTAAAAAAGCTTTTACATCTTTAGCAACTCATAACCTTTGCTATAAGAGTTCTCAATTCTGGCACAACAGGTCTTAAATTCTAAATAATCAATTATTCTATATCCTACGTTAAATACTGAATGTCTGCCTCATCCTTAACAAAGGGTATTTTCTTGATGCAGTTCTCTCCCACTTACAGTTAATTAAAACCTGCTATAATTGCTTTGTTTGAATTTTACTGAGTAGATTCCTTTCAATAACAGCATTTACATATCCACTATTATAGTCAACATATGGTATTGTAGTATCACAATCATATGTGGACTGGGTATATAAAGTCAGCTTTGGAATTTGTATTTCTTGACATTATCATGTGATTCATATAAAACTTGGCACATATGAACCCTTATGTGATTTCAAAGAACCTACTGAAACCAATTGATCATGACTTTAGATCTATGGAAAAGATCAAAAGTTAGCACATTCTTCTGTTTTTATTTGATCAATTTTCAGGCAATGACTTTACAGCAGTATTTGTACTGCACGGCATATACATTACAGCCTTTCCTTCCCTTTATTCCCTTTACTTATAAAGTCAGTTCCTAACGGTTATTTAAGAGCTGTCACTGCATACAGCAGATTTGTATATCTTCCATGTGAATTTCTACATCTTTATGGTTCTTAGCCCATTCCTTTAATTACATTAACCAGAATGGTGTGGCACACTCCCTTTTCTATAGTAAATGCTTTAGGAAATATCTTGTTTCCTGTGTCTGGAGTTTGTCTAGTATACTGAAACTAATAGTAATAAAAAATCTTTACCACCAAAGTACACATCTTTTCCAAAATACAGTTTTGTAGATGTTCTGAACAGGATGTTATCTCTGACTTGGATCTATACCTATATATATAAATATATGTATATATATAGGTATAGAGCTACATATAATATCCAGTGGCTCATCATAAATAACATGCTAATGTTCTTCAGAATACATAGTGTAAAGCATTGTAAAAATTATTGAACATTGTGAAATAAATATTACCGAACCAATTAAATTATCTCTAAGTTATTGTTCCTTCAGAAGTACTAATATACACATTTATGTGTACCAATATGGGGCGAAACATTGCAATATTGCATTATTTTGCCTCATTTCTGAAAGATATAATCACAAACTGTATACAGCAACCTAGATCACCCACTGGCTTTTCAGAAAATCCAGTAAATACATTCAAACATTTCTTCTGAAGAATGCATTTACAGGTATTCCTATTATCCCAAGATGCGTTTATGTTATAAAATACCTAATAGTTATTTCAAAGTTGTAGCTGTTTCAAGATGAAAATATCTCTGATGAAAAGAAATTACATAGCAGAAAATCCTTGCACGACATAATACATTAGCTGTACAAACACTGCCCTCAGGGCACTCAGAATGGCAGCACATAAGCACAGAATCAAAAAACCTAAAGGAAACATGGGGGCTCTCAGGAGATTATTTTGCTCTATCAGGTCTTCAAGGAGTGCAGCACCATTACCTCTTCATTACCTGGGGCACTGAGTCCAACAAAATACATTACTTTTAACCCAGCACTGGCCTCTCTGATTTCAAGCATTTTTTTCTCTTTATTTAACTTATTCTGAAACAGAGCTAATTCTGGAAGGATAGTTGCCTTGACATGATTTGTATTCAGAAGTAACACTCCCAAAGGGCCAGTCAAAGAACTAGTTTGAGTGCCTCTAAGTCTGTGGCATATGGGTAATTTGGTACCTGGGTTAACAGACTTGACCGTACATCCAAATATACCAGATATGCATCAATAATCAAGTTTTACATAAAGAAAAGAAAGCTCAAATCCAGAAGTTTCAACCCTGACTGTGATGGTGTATATCTCAAAAGCCTGAGGCGAGTTCCAAACAGAACTTATAAAATATATCTGGATAAGAAAAATTCATTTACATCAAAGGTCAAAAGACTGAAATATGTGTACCTTAATTAAAAGAACTTCTGAAGTCAAAACCAGCATATGCATTTTCATAGGATTAAGGATCAGAAAAGGAAGAAAACAGTAACAATCAATCAATCAATCCCTATGCCAAGGGAATCTCCAGAGAAGCATTTGAATGAAAAAGAGAAAATTTAGAGTGAAAAGTGAGGAATTCCTGGTGGAGAGAGCTGTCAGGAAAAGGACTCTTCTCCCTCAAGGAAATGATGGAAACATTCAGAATGTTTAAAAATACACTTGACAGAACACTATAAAATATACAATAGGGAACAATTATGCATCAGCAGGGAACCGGTCTGAATAATGTATTATAATAGGTCATTTCCATTTCCATTTTCTATGATTCTCCCAAAAATCAACACTTAAATTTGCAGTTATTTGTATAAAGAAAACGCTGGAGAAAACCCAAGGGATGCATATATAAGTAAAAGGAAAGGCTAGAATTACTCCACAGCAAGCCAAGAGAGAGAAAAGAAAGGCTTGAGAAGTCAAGAGTGGTGAAGACGGCCAGAAATTCTATCCTCTGCACCATGTGAAAAATTTGTCTGTGGCAGCAAAAGAAAAATGCTGAGACAACTATCACAGACTGCAACCAAGACTGTAATTTAAAATCTGTAAGACTGAGAAGCTGAGGCCTTCGATACCTGCACATTTCCAGCCCTCTTTCTTTTTTTCCTAGAAAAAAGTCTAGCTGTTTTTGAATCCACCTAAATATCCAAAGCCCTTTCAGTCTTGCTAACGTCCAGACCTCAGCTCCAAACTTCACAGTTTATGAAGTATCTTCCTAAACTTGATTTGAATTTGCAAGATTTTGATTTCAGCTGCTATCCCATCGTTCATATATTAACATCAGACAGCAAAACACAGACCTCTGAATTAAAAGGAGAGTTAGTTAGAGGAAGGGAAAGAAGGGAGGCAGGATAGACTTCACATCCTGAAGCTCTGCATTCTCTAGAATGCAGTTTTGTTCCAGTTTGTAGCTAAGAGCCAGGGCAGCTGAGGGGGAATAGCTCCTGGGAGGCTTTCATAGAGGGGGCTCAGCAATCCACAGCATCCCTGCAGCCAGGCAGGGGACAGAGCTGCTGAGTGTGTGCGTGGAACGGCAACTTGGACTGTTCAGCTGGAACTTAACCCAGATCAAATGAGCTCTGCAACATGCTTTTATTTCAATGGATGAATCATATTTTGGTCTACAATCAATTTTAGAAGCCAGTATGATGCTGCAATCATCTCTGCATTTCAAACTCCAAGTGGAACGTTTGGTCTTGTTTTAAAAATGGTTTCCATTGGAATTTAAAGAACACAAGTGGGAAAACATTTCTACAAGCGTACTCACAAAGTGCTGTGTCAGGAAGTTCAAAAATGAGCTCTTACAGTAACCTGAGGAATGTACTTTCCCAGGCCAGCTTGTCTTTACAAGAGGGGGCTGTACCCCTCCATGTCCATAGATACAAATGTACTAGACAATAAATATATTTGGAAGGGAACAGGTGACACTTCAGCAGAACTCCCTCTACGCTATGCTAGGAAACAGCCTTAAACCCTCTCTCTGCCTTGTAGGAAGCACAAGCTGACTGAGAGACAGTCTGACTGAATCACACTTCCTGCCAGAGCCAGCCTGAGTTGCTCTCCATGCAGCCTGGGCTTTCCATTAGATCAGAGGTTACATGTGGTCTTAGCTACTGCATCTGCTCTTCATGGACCTCCTGCCATCAAAGGCGTGGGTGTAAAGTAAAATAAAATAAAATAAAAAACAAGATTAATTCTGGATGGCCTCACAATGCTTGCTTTTTGCAAACGCTTCACTGGCGGATGTTGAAGAAATTCCACACATAGCAGTTATTTACTGAGAAATTTCTCTCCCTTAAAACAAGCAAGCACCACAATGTCCTCTTTGAAAGTAAACAAACAAACAAATAGAAAAAAGATTTTTCAAGAATGCCCAGAGCACAATGGTCAGGAAATGAGGCAATTTTGTATCTGGATTACATTACCTGAAACAAAGCAAATAAAGATTTAAAACAATATTTATAAAAGTGGCTTATGAGATTACATTGAAAACAATTGCACCCACTTTTATTTAAGTGGAAATGACCAATGCTCTGTTTGCAAAAACTAACAGTTAGCAGATGCCTTTTTGTTAAATACAGGATGAGCACTAAGTAAAGATAAAAGGTTGGTTTATAGTATCTTGCAGGCTATATATACAGAATCTTACAAGTAAACTCAGGGAGCAACTAGTCTTCTTAATAGTGCTTATTAAGCAGTTAATATTTATTGCATTAATTTGTTTACTCTGATTTGAAGTTCCTATAGCTGGCAGTAGCATAATTGCAAATCAAGCTGTACAATTACAAAAATAATTTAAAACCACAATTGAAGCAGTTCAGCACAACCATAATAAACTTGAGCTAACATTTTAATAACCTAAAAAGTCTCCTCCTCCTCCTCCTGACTTGCAAGTGGACTTGGTTGGAGAGAAGAACTGAGGAAATTGAAAGCACAACTTTCAGGCCTGTAGCTCCAAGGCAGAAGAATTCTCCCACATACAGACAGTGGCCTGATGGAAATGAGCTGCTACTGCTAATTAACACACTAACAATACTTTTAAATAGCCTATTTCCTCTTATTTTATTCTTTCCATTTCTTGCATGTTTCAGAGAGTAAAATAACACAGCTAGTGACAGAGGGGATAACATCTTTGAATGTAGTTTGGTGTTTTGGCCTCTGTGCAATACTCACAAAACCAGTGACAGCTTAATGTGCAAGATTCTGAATTTTAAGCTCTATTACTTTGAATTCTTTCAAAAATAAGAACAAACCTGGCAGTGTACAAGGTCAGGTTGCACAGAGCCTTGCGTGACATGGTCTAGTGTGAGGCATCCCTGCCCATGGCAGGGGGGTTGGAACTATATGATCTTAAGATTTTTTAAAACCCAAACCATTCTAAGACTCTATGATCTAAATAAAATATATGTGGCTTTGGTTTGAAGAGTAAACAGTCATAAAGTAAGTTTAATTTTGTCACCAGCCCAGGGTTAACAATTTTTCTCTTTGAATTTCATGCTGGTGCAGTTTTACAGTACAATTTCACAGTTTTATTGAAATCTTCATAGAACAGACTCTCCTCACACTACCTGTTAGGACCATTTCTGCATTCTATTCTTTGTTGACATACAGCTGATCAATATATTTCTTAGAAATACACTAACAGGAGGTAAGGGATGGAAAACAACTAGATTCAGACTATTACCAACATTTTTTTTTTCTCATCCTAGAGGTTTTCTTTTTGGAACCAACATACATCAGAAAATAAGACCCTCCTAATTTCACAACAGAATTCTGTATTTGCTTCTGCCTTGCAAGATTTGAGAGTTGTTTCAAAAATGGTTTTTTGTCTTTTAGAAAAACTTGAGGAAATTATAGCACATACTTCATAAGACCTGAATCTACTGCTGTTAAACTAACAGTAGTCATGTCTTCAGAATTATATAACAAAACTGTTTAAAAAAAAAATTAAATGCTTGAAAAAATACCTAAAATATTTGTATGCAGTGTATATGGTGTGTATATATATATTTTTATATATATATACATATATATACACACAGAACGACAATTTGAAATGGCAGAGCTTTTATTAGTATGTTTTGGATGTAATTATATTTCATATATAGCTTAACCATATTAGTGTAAGTAATGAGAAACTACCCCCACAGGAGTACCAATAAAACTTTATGACAAACATAATGTATTTTTTCCTTTTGCCCAAAGAAATCTCAATTTTTCTAGGTTATTATGATATTTGTAGTCTTCTCATATGCCCGATCTTCTGCACAGTTGCTGTGCCGGTGCCTAACTCCATCACGTGATGTAATGCACACAATGTTCTCATCAGGCCTGCTTGCCTAGTCCCAGTGTTTAAATGTCTGTTGCTTGCTTTTTGGTTTTGGGGTGGGGTTTTTGTTGTTGTTGTTTGTTTGTTTTTGTTTAGTTTTTGGGTTGTTTTTCTTTTTTTTTTGTTTTTTACCAGGAGGAATACACTCTATCACTTTTCATAATGCAGTTTAAATACATCTTTTATGTTTACTTTGTATCCTCTTTCCCATCCTACTTCAGGATTACAGAGATAGCTGCATGCATACATACAGACACAAGAAAAGCAGACTTCTGAGAGTTTAACGGGAAGTATTCTTTAGCAATATTTGCTGTAAATTAAATGTCATTTATGCCATCTTCCCACCCTCCAGACCTTGGTATATAGAGAAATACAAGAACGCAGTATACAAAGGCAGAGAAGCTTATTTCTTTCAAATAAACTTTATAGTGTTCTGGATTTGGATGACACATCACTCTCAGATAAAACTTGCAGCAAATAGTCACAACATCAAGACAAATTGGTGTGATTGATGAAATCAACTGCAGCAATGCAGGAAATGCTATCTGAGCTTCTGATGCTGTACTATAAGGTATGCAATATATAGAATGTGCACATATGTGCAGCGATAGGACAAGGGGTAACGGGCTCAAACTTAAACAGGGGAAGTTTAGACTG
>JBCJKH010009572.1:35619-52128 GCA_039877255.1 Loriculus beryllinus | reverse complement strand
AGAGACTTTTCTCAATGAGATTCAGGGCAAACCCTCAAAAGGAAGGTTCCAGACATTTCAAAGTCAAAATGAATACCAAAGTTCTCTGCAAAAAGAAATTCTGAACGTAGTTAACAGCTACTCAGCTGTTTTGATCAATTATTTTTGGTCTTATTTACCTAATATTTGTATTATTAGGTAATAATAATGCCTACCTGCTCCAAAGCTCGGTGCAGCAAGCAGGAATCCCCCCAGCCTTGAGCTCCAAGCCTGGCTGCTCGCACAGCGGCTCTCCAGGGGCTTGTTGGCCGATGGATAATGGGGTCTGAAGCCATAATTCCCTGCAATTGACCCACGGATGCAGCGTTTCCGTGAGTGACCCTGACTACAGCTTCTAGCTCTCTGCTCAAGTGCCCTCTGGAGAGGCTCAGGGAGCTTTTCATCTGGGGACTGCCCGAGCTGCTAAGTGCTGGGGTGGGATGGGTGCCCACTGCATCCTTGTGGGACCTCACATGGACAAACTCCCAAAGCGATGGCAGCTCTCTGAGTGTCACAGCCCCTTATGCAGATGCCACACCAGCAGCTCCTGCCCAGGGCTGCATAGGAGCTCTGGCTGCATCCCCAGATCTCATCAATTGGCAGGCACAGGGAACTTAGCTAAAACCATATCCGCACACTCCCCATCTTGCGTACTGGTGCACCCAGCTTGTCTTCTGTTTCAACAGCCCCATGGAGAAGACCAATTATTATTACCCTAAGAGTTATTATTCTTAATAAAAGATGCAAGTTAAGTGGATGTGAAAGTGTCCTGCTGCCTGCTCAGCACTGGCTGCCAATAGCCCAGTGTTCTTGTTCTCTCTCCATCATCTCTGGTCCCAGACAGGTGAAATGGGATGACTGCCATTGTGGGAAAGTCGTAAAGTATAAAATGCTTCATTTGCTCATGAAAAGGAAATGTGAACAGCCAGAGAGAGGGACTTTGAAGCCTGTGCTGGCTCGTAACCAGCCAGAGAGGCTTTGAGGTGCTGCTGCCACCGGGAAGTTCCATACGATCCATTGAACCTGGTGTGAAAGGGGAGGTGATGCGGATTCAGACTTCTAGGAGCTGCTTGAAACACGTGGGTTGCAGTGGGAGTTGGGTGCCCAATGCCACAACCAGCACACTGAGCCCCTAACACCCTGTTATGGCCGGCTGCAGGCTCAATGCAGAATGCCACTGCACTGTGCTGGGAGAACGCATGCTGGCTGGGGTGGAGAACCTACATTCCTGTCTGGAATATGCAACATGGAGACAATAGAGCAAAGTGTAACCACTGTTTACAGAAAAAAACTGTCGAGGATTTATTTATTGGAAGTGACTGAGGAATATGAATTCTACACTCCATTTAAAATGCTTTTTATTTCTCTCAGCCTTGGGGCTCCGAGTACATCTAATTTCACCCATAGCTATAATTCTCCACCAAACAGTTCCTGCTTCTCCTCTGGGCTCCTGAGGAGTCATTTTGGTTTATGTTCTCTCCCAGTGCAGCTTGTGCAGAGGCTGGAGACAGTTACACACTGGCGAACTTTCCAAACCCTCCTTCCCCACTGGGTGCATACACACACATGCAGTGCAGGCGAGCAGCATGCGCTGGAAACAGCTTGACACCTCGCTATATATCTATCTAAAAAAATAAAGCTCTAAATGTCTTTATCATGTAGGGGTTTCTCCCGAGGAGCCATGTATTTCACTTCCGACACTTTGATTGTCCCTACCTTGCAGCTAACAAACTATTAGTTTTGTTAGTATATTTATTCCACTAAAATTGGAGCCTGTGATTACAAATCCAATACTGTGATTGAGTCAGGATTTGGAAATAAATCTGTCCAGAGCTCATCTGGCATTTTGGTGCTGGGAGAGCTGGTGTTAGGCGCTGTTCCCGAAGCCCAGCTGCAGGCTGGACCATCCTGTGGTGCTCTGGGAAGGCTGCTCAGCCACAGGGCACTGCTCTGCATGGATTATTGATCAGCGGGTATTAGGTACTGGGAATGGAGCCTGTTTTCCCAAGCGAGCAGGAGATGGCTGCAGAGCCTGGCTTTCCAAACTGCACAGGTTTTTAAGCTGTTGCAGTTTGCTCCATATCACACCCTCGCCAGGGTCTGTTGCTCTTCAAGGTTTGTGGCATTCGGACTATGTCTTTAGCGATGTGGCAGAGTAGGAGGTGCAGGGATGCGGGGTAAGCTACTGAGTGCCTGAGCAGGGACCAGGATGCTTCCCCTCCACGCAGGCAGAGGGATGCTGGGGAAGGATAGGGTAAGCATACAGATGTGTGGCAGAGCAGGACTTAAACACAAATTCTCTGGACTTTTTAGGAAAAGCTTGTTATTTCTCATTATTTTCTGAAGGGAGGATAGCAGTTCTTCCACTGGGATGTGATTTCAACCAGGAGCTTTGTGAGCAGGGGTCTCTCTGCAAACAGATCCCTCTGGGGCTCAGTCCCACCCAGGCCCACTGGGAATCAAGGGGATGGGAACAAGCAGGGCACTCCATGCCTGAGACCAAACCAAAGAGAAGGAGTAAGGAGTGAACCAGGAGAGGGGGAGGTGTTGCTCTTGCGTTTCTGATGTCCCTCCGGATTATTTCCAGTAAAGTTTCTTTGCTGAGAAGATTTGCTTGCTTTAAAATAAAGTGATTGTTAGATTTCTGCAGGTAGGAAGTACCAGCATTTTAACTGTTCGGGTATCACTCCTTGCAAGCTCTAAGGAAAGGAACTAGCAAGACAGAAATCACAGCACTTGCACAGGTAATAGCAAAGACTCCCCCCTGTGCCACATGTCTCATGGTGGCAATGACCTTGCCCCAGGCAGGGCTGCCTGGACACTTTCTGCTGACATGCAGCATCTTTCCAGGCAGCTCCAGCCCCATTTCCATTGATGTTGAATCCCAGCCTTGTGTCCTCCTTTCACAGGGATACAAACACATGACCTGGAGGTGAGTTCTGCATCCAGCACCCTGAACCAACCACCTCTGCTTGTGCTGTTTGCGGCTCTGATTCCCTACCAGGAACACATGTGCTACCAGTATGTACATATGAAAAAAGCCTGTCAGGGAAGATTAAAACCCCAGACAGTCTTTATCGTAAGATTGTTTTTTCCATTTATTTATCCCTTTTTTTCCCTTTTAGCAAGAGTAGTCAGGTTTTGATATGATTAGAATTGCAAATCTTGCATGTTAAAAGGGAAGCACTGAAGTAAAAGGATGCTGCCTGTGTAATGAGACACATTTTAAATCCAGGCTAGGTAAATTTTGTGTTGAGCATAAAGGGTATGAAATAAACTAGCAGTAAGCTCAGCAAATGCCCCAAGGCGCGTCCCCATTAGTATTCCCATTTGTGAGCTCACTTCATAAGACTAATGGAGTTGCTACCTGGGGACATTAATTGTGCATGACACCATTGCCGAGCCTTTGTGCACTCTTACTAATATCACAGTGCCTCCTTGACAAAACGCCTGCAAAGATTACAAACATACCTAAAATAACTGCCACATTCACACTCATATTTGACAGGGATCTTCAAGTTCAGTTACAATAGAATTACCATCATTTCTTACACCTCTGGCTTTTTATTACATTAAACAATGGTTGATATTGCTTCCTTTAACCAGTGTCATATTGTGTAAAATCTATCTATCCCAGGCTTTTCTATTAAGCCTCCCATTTATCAGGGAAATGTATAGCTTCCATACTTGACTCTTACTACAAATATTATATATTATACACTTAAGCAAGCATGCACATGTACACACACACTTTCCCTTTGCTTTAAAGGCACAGAAATATGTTTGAGCTCTTGCAATTAATACTGAGAGGCTCTGCCATTGTGCAAGGTGCTCACAGGTCTCCCAGCATTAATTACAACATGATCTGTGGGGAAAAGTCTTCCTGGGTCTGCACTCCCTGTTTTGAATCCTAGTGTCCAGGATTAAGATGATGGATGAGAGGATTTGCTGAATTTACAGCAACCAGAGCAATACTGCGTTTCAAACAGCAGATGAATTGGGAGCCTCTGGAGCTCTGAGATGCTGGGCTTGGCTTTTCCCAGGCACATGGGTGGCACTGTGGGGTTCCCTGTGGAAATACACTGGGGCTGGTCCTGCTGTGCTCCTATCAGACATGTCACCTACATGAAGTTCTCCTCCCACGGGTGCCAGGGCTCCAGTGGAGCTCCCTTGGCCGATGTGGAGAAGCATCCATGGGAGACCAAGGGAGATTTCATCCTCAGAACTGACAAACAAGGTAAAAAAGTGAATGAACTGAAACCCTTTGGGGATTCAGTGTGCAGGGATTTAGCCCCTAACTACCTCAATTTTATTTTTATATTAATGATAGAAATAAAATGTTTGACTTTGTTTTTTGCCACTGGCTGCCCCATCCCTGGCAGTGTTCAAGACCAAGCTGGACAAGGCTTGGAGCAACCTGCTCTAGTGTAAGGTGTGCTTGCCTGTGGCAGGGGTTGGGACTGGATGAGCTTTAAAGTCCCTTCCAACCCAAACTATTCTATAAGCCTATGATGCTGCTCTTTCCCCTCTGCACTAGAGTCTCCTCTGATGTTTCCTTTCAGAGAAGAGCCATGACTCAGCTCTGATGCGCAGTTTTAGAGGATGATGCTGCAGTGCTTCAGTAGTGACCTTCCCTTCCCTCCTTGAGGCTATGGCAGAACTTACTGTCAGTAATATTAGTTATTAATTATTAATTTATAGCATTGTCTGTCAGCAGCTGATCACAAATTTCTTTACAAACATCATATTCTACCAATGACTGCAGCAAGACACAGGGGTGACCACTGGGCAGAGCTGCCTCCTAAGGTGTTAGGGAATCTTCTTTCATGAGGCTGGCCCTGTCCCACACGTCCTGAAACATGGACAAGCAAAAGCAGATGTCCAGGCATGGGGAGGTATCAGGGCACAGCACTCAGCTGATCTTTGTATCAGGCATTTCAGAGAAGCCCTGGAGAAATGAGTTTGAGCTGAGAAACACACAGCACATGCATAAGGATGATCTGCCCCTTGGAGCTGGCGCTCTGTGTTTCCCTGCTGTCTCATTGACTTCTTGCCAAAAAAGGTTAAACTGCCAGAGTTTTCTCTGGAATTCTGAAGTTGGGACTTAAAAAATACTTCAAACACTTGGTTTAATAGACCTTCACATCAGCGTATTCCCAGTTCCACATAGCTCCCTAGTGACACGGGACCTTTTGTCAAGCACATATGAAATTAAGTGAAATAAAAATCATATTAAAAATTATTACCATCTAACAGCCATTAGTCTGCACATTGCTGTCACGTCTTGATGGATTTCTCACTTAGTTCAATGAATGTTCTAACGACAGTGATAAAATCACTCAGAAAAAATATAATAAACTGTTAACCCTTTCTGCGGCTGCTTGTTTTTCAAAACCCTTGAAGAATTGTTCAGCAATAAGTTGCTCCCTGGGGTGCATGGATAGAGAGGAAAACCTGCCACTGCCTGCCTTGGGTATGCTGCAGGGGGTGGAATTCCCATCCCTTCTCCCCCTCCAGGGCTGGGGAACAACACAATGGCTATGGCAGAGGGACTGGTGCATGCGTGGTGATGAGAGAGCAACACTCGCTCACCAGAGAGGATGGAACTGTATAGGTCTCATGGACTTTGACATCTTTCTCATGGGAGAACATGGCTGAGGCCTCGTGGGGGTTGCTGTGCAGGTTAGTTATTGCTTATTGCAAAATAGAGATTATTCAACCCAATGTTTTGGTGAGTGCTACAAGGAAGATGATGCTTTGCCTGCTTTTCCCTCAAGCCTGACACCCAGACATGAATGCTCCCTGTGTGCTGGCTCCAGAGCCAAGACTTGCACGCTGTGGCATGGGCAGCATTGCCCAGTTAACTGCCAATGCCCACCAGCACAAGCCTAGGCTGCACTGAGGACTCCATTTCCCTTTAGGAGCACTGGATATCCTCCACCAAAATAATTCTGTGGACCAGCAGCACATGACAATGACATGGCACTTCTCACGTCCTCCCCGAGGCTGATTTAGTACAAAGCAGGAGGATTGCAAACCTGTCAGCAGCGTTTGAAAGGAGCTGTGGGTGTGAACTGCTTAGCGAAGCAGGACAGCGGATGCTCTGCTCCAGCAGGAGCAATGAAATCCCATGGGAGGGTTTTGGCTCCTGATGTGGAGGACAAGAGCAAAGCACAGCTCCTGCAAGGACACCAGGTCCAAGCTCCTGCTGTGGGATTCCGGTGCCATTGTCACATACAGAGATGCAGAATAGAGGGATGCTGTTACATATTTTGGGCAAAGAATTCAGGATGGATGCCTCCGAAGCAAAGAAGTAACAATACTGCTGCTGCTCAGTACCTCCTCTGTGCTCGTGCCTGGCACAGTGCAGGAAACAGCACCTTGGATCCTGACAGATCCAAAGGTGATGGGCACTCAACACATCACAGTGGTGGCTTGGGAAGCATTGCGGGGCTTTCCAAGGTGGGGAGATGGTGTCTTTGGATGCTCAGCCTTGGAGAAGCAGCTGTGGAAGTACGACACGGCTCCCCAAGAAGGGCATCTGCAGTGGGTTATTAACATAGAGCTGCTTAACAGGCAATCAGCATGGCCTTGTTAATAAAATACATCCATTTGAATCACATGAATTATGCTGTGTGCTGCTGGAGTTCTCCGGCTAATAGCAGCCTTGGCAGCCTGGCATCACAAGGTTTGTTATGTCCTGTAAACTTAATACATGCTTACTTCTACAGAAAATAGCTGGTAAGAAAGTAAATGACAGACTGCAGGAGCAGACGTTGCAATATAATAAACTCAGTTGGCACTTTTCCTGCGTTGTATTTAGCCTACCATGTTCCATGGAAGCCTGGCTGTGGGCCAGCATGTGCAGGCATTAGTGCATGTGGATGTGCCCAGCACTTGCACGAGCAGCAGTGAGACCCTCATGCTGTTTGCAGGTGGCAACGGCTGCTGTCATGATGGTTCGTCTTTGTAGGATCCATTCTACATAGGGCAGAGCCCAGGGACTCACCCCCAGTGTTAAACCTTCATGCTCTGAGCAGCTTTGAAACCAGGCAGATGGAGGGTCCCTAGCACTGAGCACCCAACGAATGCTGCAAAGGAAGTTTCTGGTTGTGTGGAGCCAGGAGGAAGAGAACATGGTTTTGTGAGTGTTGTCACTCAGCAAATTGTTCTGTGAGACACCTGATTGTGGTGTCAGATTGATATTCTCGAGGACATCAATGGATTTGCTGGGCTTTCTTGCCTCCCTCTGTGCCAATGACAGCTACTGTGTCACCGCTCTGCTCCCATCAATGGGACACGGACCATGGTGCTGCATCTGTACCTACAGGCACTCACACCCTCGGGTGCCATGGGACCAGCTCACCCGAGCACCAAGGCACCGATGGGATACACTGATAGCAGCAGTTGGAAGAAGACAGAGATAAATGAGTTTCTGGGCAAGCCATGTTAGGAAGAAAACAAGCGCTGGGGCATGAGAGCAGTCAGGCTGTTAGCTATGGTGGGCACCACGGAGCATGAGTGCACTGCAAGGGGTTGCAAGGTGTGGACCCTTCCTGGAATTGTCAGGAGAGAAAACACATTGGATGTTGGAGGAGAGGGATGGTGATTCCCCTGTGGAACCTCAGGGGACATGGGTGAGGCCTCACAGGCTGGGACCTTGCCAAGACAAGTCTGGCTGTAGAACTCTGTGTGCCCCATGCAGGCAGATGAATGTGGGTGCAGCTCCCATTATCCCGCAGCCTGTTGCCCTCCCACTGCTATGGCATGGGCTTGCCTGCCTGCCTGCCTGCTTGCCTGCCCAGGAGCTGGCAGGGGACTGTGGAGGCCTTGCTGTCAGTACTGATAACGCAGAGGTTGCATCTGTGCAGCAGCATGTCCATAGAAGAGCCACAGTGCTCGGGAGGAGCTCAGCAACGGAAGAGCCAGGTGCTAAATGGGAAATCTGATTGTTCATCCTTTGTTTCCCTCCTTCCATGCCGAGAGTGAATTAAGTCAAAGCCAATTCTGAGGAAAAGCAGATCTCTCCTACCATCTATCACGGACAAGAGCACAGCTGGGCAGATCTACAAGCCTCTAAAGACCTGTGTAGAGATGTTGTCCCAAATCTCATCTCCATGGCTCATGGTGATTGATCTCAGCTATTCAGATCTGTGGAGCTCAATGATTTCTCTCCCCTAACTTCTACCTGGTTCCTGGCTGTATTTTACATAGAAAAGATTCTTGTAGGATGGTTACATTTTAAAAATAAACTTAATCAGATGTGAAATAATGGGACTGAATCCATTTGCTGCCTGTAGCTCGAACGTGCATGTCAAAGCTGCCTGTAGTTATCCCATGCTCCGAGGAAGTTTGCTTCAGGGGCTTATATTGCATTTTGGCAGAAACACAAAGGGTGATTCTGAGCACCCAGTTTCTGGGAAGGAAGATTGCTGTGTCACCAGGCACTGGAATGAGCAACAGAAATGATGGAATTGGAGATCACATCCTGGCTTCCCTCCAGATGTTATTCCAGCTGAGCAGCAATGGTAACCCTTCCTCGTCTGATGCACACCTGTGGAGCAAAGACTGTCTGAAGATGTCCTAGTTGAGCTGCTGGCTGAAAGGCCTCTACTTTGTGCACCTTCACATTTGTAGGACATTACCTAGCTGTCTTCCTGAATTGAGGGCGTTTGTTATAATCTTATGCAAAGAATTGTAGACTTGTATGACTGAACTGACCTCTAAAGATCACCTAATGCATCTCTGCGGTGAGGCAGGATCACCCATTCCTGGATTATTCCTTGCAGATGTTTCTCTAACCAGTGTAAAACCCTGCAGTGACCATCTATAGCCTGTTATATGCTATTGAGTATAACTCACCTATGGTTTGGAAATTGCTGCTTTGTCCCACCCAGATTTTCCTTCCTCCAAGGTCAGCACAATATTTCTGTCCTTCCCGTTATACAAGAAAAAAGGACAAACTTTCTCTTTTGAACAAAAACTGTGCTTTTTGTCTCAAACTTTTGCGTACTCAGAGACTTCAATGGATAGAGCTTCTTTGCTCTGTACTAAGTAATTCCAGCCCCACCAGCTTTCCATCATGCATTGCGCTTTCAAAACCTTCTGGCTTTGTGTTGCCTCTGGATTCTCTTCCATTTTCTGTTTCTCCCTAAAAGGGAAAGCTGATTCCACTCTCCCCTATAAGGAGTAAAGCTGAATTTTCTCTCAAGATAGAAATGTGGGATACATTCCCCTTACATCCTAGCATGGGATCCGTAGCAGAGCCTCACATTCCTGACAGATGCAGTAGTTATTGCAAACCCTGGATCCTCCCCAGCTTCTGCTGACTCAAGCAGCATTCCACGCTCTGCATTTGTTCTGATTTTTCCTCTTCCATGTAGAACTACTCTGTGCTTGTCTTTACTGAATTGCACCTAATTGGTTTCAGACTATAGCCAAACACATGCAGATTATTCCAGTCTACTCCTGCTTCTGGCATGCTCTCAGACCTCTTCACTCTGTCACTGCAGGTTCTGGTGCAGATGTGAAAGGCTGTGAAGTAGGAGTGCCTGCTCCCAGGGGAGGTCCTTAGGGTGACACCAGGCAGATAACAACTATTCCTTAAGCACAGGGCCAGTGGATTGGAGATGCTGCCTGCGGGGTGGCAGCAGTAAGGGATGCAGGAGCAGCAGGGATGCAGTGGATACAGCGGATGCAGGGATGCAGCATCCCCCACCCCTGGAGAAGTTTCCTGGGTAAGATCTGGGGGAAGCCCAGCCAGGTAAAGGTGGAGGGAAGGGGAAGGATGGGCTCCAAGCATACTGCTGGTGTAAATTCAATCAGCCTGTTACTGCTGCCTAGAAAGAGGAGTGTAAGTGCAGGTGCACCACTCTGGAGACAACCACAGGGAGTTTTTATCACTGCAAACCAGAGGATATCCTGTTTAGTGTAAGAGGTTTTAGAGGATAGGTTACAGCCATGTAATGAAAGCCAAAGGATACAGAAACAAAGCAGTTTATGTCCATCCTTCCTGCTAAGTGGATCATGGGTCTCTTTTTTGGCTTTTAAAATGTGTATTGGGGAGTGTTACGGGCTACTAAGTGAGAGGGAATAAGACAAGATTGTGAGACTTGTTTCTCAGAGTGGTGTGTGTACAATAGTTTTAAATGGTACATAAATTAGACTCCTGCATCCCAACCAGCTGTTTAACATGCATTAGAGAGTATGACTATTTAATAGGCAGAACACAATAGAGGAGGGGTCCTATCTGCCCTGCGCCTGTGAGCCGGTAAACGCCCACTAAACTCTCCCATCAACTACCGGCATCTCCATTGCGGGCATCCACATGGCCAGAGATCCAGGGCCTGAGAGCTGTATCCTACAGGACTGAGTGCTTCCACTTGCCTTGCTCAGGGGGAAACATCCCCAGGGAGACCCATGCTGACAGCCCCAGTGAGCCAGGTCCTGGGCGCTGCCAAATAACCTCATCATCAACACTGTCCTCTCTATGTGCACTTGGAACACAGTGATGCCTCATCACTGCAGGAGGAGGTTCCTGGGAGTCCATGCAGGACTATGATCCCCAGGGTGTCCCGGGGATGTGGGAGGAGGAGGACCCACATCGTACCAGGTCACACCGCTGCCGGAGCACAGGGATTGATGCTGCAGCAGGACCCCCGCAAAGAGCAGAAATTGGAAACATTAGCATGCCCAAACTCTGCTAAATGACCTAGCAAAGAGTTCCTTCCCCTCCCTCTTCATGCCTGAACACATCTTATTTGTCAATGGAAAAGTTTCCTCCTAAAGAATTTGCCACAAAAAGGAGAAAACCAGCCATGGCCTCAATGTGGAGAAAATGGCAAATCTGATCGTGGCAATTAAGCAGGCACACAAGATGGGAAATGTGCGGGCATCCTGGAGAGAAGGGGTTAAATTGCCATGGAAACAACCATGCATTATTTACATGGCCTAATGAATAAAACATTTAAGTAGTAGGCTAATAAATTTCAGAACACAAAGCAAAGTAAGCTATGATTTAAATATATGCCTCTGATGAATATAACTTGAGTTATAGAGCTGAAGCAGTGGGAGACCCAGCTCAGTTTTACACCCTCATCTCACTAACATGAAGGTGTATCTTCTTTTTAATAAATGATTTTTCCAACTAGCACACAAATTGGCATGAAATTCTCTCCTGTCAGGCATCCTGAAGCCTTTTCTAATAGCTTTTCTTGTGAATTTCAGTTGAGGTAGGAATGCTTTTGTTTTGGCTTTTTTTCCCCCCTCCTGCACATTATGCCAGATTTCAGAGGAGGATAACATTAGCAATCAATTTGTTAAACTGTTAGCAGAACATATGTCGGAAGGTTTCAAACAGACCCAGACTGAAAGATGTGTTGTTTATTGTGTATTGTATATATGTGTGATCCATATGGCTCCAAGTACAGGATTTCTTTGTTTTCCACCCGCTGCAGATTTCCATGTGCATCCTCCATGCAAAGTGTGTGTGTGGGGGAGCAGGTTGAGACCATGTAACCTGCAGGAGCCTGTCCCAAGGGCACCAGTGCTTGCAGGGGCACAGGGGGTGGCATAGCCTGTTGAGAGCAGGGTTGAGTTTCTGTCTGACCTGGGCTTTGCTGGCTGCTAAATAAACCATTGCTTTGGGAGAGCAGTCTGTGACATGGGCAAGGGAAGGCAGGTCCCTAGAGGCACACCGAGACTGCTCAAACTTGTATTTGGAGCATCTCTCACACATCTCCCACTGCTTAAATGGCTGTGAGAAGCCAGGCTGGTGTGTGTGACAAGGACTACTGTGTGTGTGAAGGGTATTGATCGCATTGTGTTAGCCCATCCATCCCTGCTGGATTTCCATGCAAACCCCTGATCTGCACGAGCTGAACAGTGACAGCTTTCCAAACTCTGAGCTCTTTCCACTTATGCTTTCTGATGCACAACCAGCAAAGCACACTGCCTGAGGAGCACCAGGGAAATGGAGGCTGAAGATGGGCAGTTCTATATTAGCCAAGGGCCCAGATGAATCCCAAGCATTGTTTTAGGGCTCCTCTCACAGCAGAGAGGTGATGGGATAGTCACTGCTGCCCTGGGGTGTGAGCAATGGGGTTTGTGCTCGCGCTCTGCAGGCAGGTGGGACACTTTTATCACCCCTACCATTTCCTTTCCACGGACAGGTTGAAATCTGCTGCTGCTGTTTTGAGAAGGGTGATATCTATCAAATCAGGTAGCAGATTGCTGGCCACAAAGATAGATGAAGCAACAGCTGGTGCTTCTGAGAGAGATCAGGACAGTGGAATAGCGGCTGCATGCTGAGCCCGCACACCTCAGTTGTCAGCAGCCAATTTGAATGCAGGAGCTCAGCAAACACAAGAGCTCTGGGTGCTCGCTTTGCTGGGATCCCACAGACACACCAACCTCTGCTCAGGCATCCAAGCATGGCTGGGGTGCCCCACTGCTCTCCCATCATTACGAGTACTTAATTAACTGCTGCAGCATGGCATTAGACCCTTTGCCTAATCAGCTGTACCAGCAAGCTATTGTTAACTCATCCATTTGAGCCATTGCTGGAGGCTCCACGGTGCCAGGCTCTCCACAGAGCTCCCAACCACCCTATGCAGATTGACTGCTGCTGTAAGCCAGGTCACCAGTGACCTTCAGCATGGCACAGGTCTCGCCTTCCTTCCAGCTTTAGCTTTCCTGGGCAATCAGCATCTTTTGCAGCTACAA
Organism: Loriculus beryllinus; assembly: GCA_039877255.1. Classification (NCBI taxonomy): domain Eukaryota; kingdom Metazoa; phylum Chordata; class Aves; order Psittaciformes; family Psittacidae; genus Loriculus; species Loriculus beryllinus. The sequence goes on along the minus strand of JBCJKH010009572.1, from coordinate 39,387 downwards.
TAGCACAAACCTTGTCATGGGATGAACTCATTTCTGAACTCAGCAAACAATCCAATTTGCCCTCCACCAGTCAGTTGATGGTGGTTTTATGCTTGGAAAGATCTCAGCACCTCACCACAACCAGCCTGGAGAAGTCACCAAAGTCCAGAGGACAGAAGGCTCCTGGACAAATGTGGTATGAAAGGTTTCTTGGTTTCAACCCAAAAGTTTGCTTTGATACCGCTTGAATTCTCTTTGCTCAAAAACAATAATTTAAGCTTGACTGATGAAATATTTACAGAAGTTAAATGTTGAATTATGAACTTTTTCACAAAAAATGCCATTTTTAATCCTAAAAAGGGAAGCCTGAAGGGAAAAGTCGTAAACCAAATGATTTGTTCACAAAGAGGATAAACTTCAGAGATGAGGTCTCTTTGTCAGGTCAATATGTGGCCAAAAGCAAGTTCACTTTTAATGACTAGCCAGCTAGTTAATAGAAGATAGGTTATCCTTCGCCTTGATCAACAGAACAATGACATTTTTAGTTCAGAGGGAATTATTTTGTGGAGAAATCCTGGAGTTCAAAAAGCCAATGAAGGATCACATAGCCTACTCGTAGACAGGAGATGTGATGGGGGAAGGAACCAGATGAATCGTGTTGTCTAAATAGTTTGTTATGAATTATCCAGTCAACTGTAATGAAAACATATGGGCCAAAGTCTCAAGAAACTCCTCCAATGTTTTAAAATACGAGTGATGTTGCTATTGATTGGGTGTATTTTACACAGCTCGGCTAAATGGTGCTTCAATGGCAGGAAAGGGCACTTGAAAGAACTGGGGATGCACAAATTTCAGTGTATGTTTTTTACATACCAGAAATCAATCTGATTGAGCTTAAGTTTGTGAGAATGCAAAGTTATTGACTTATTGTTTTTAAGCGAAATACTTGTTCTGAAGGTGGTTAAGAATGTAAAGAATTATTCTTAAAACATAATTTCTAGTTCTATTATGCCTGTATTTAAATGCCGCTATGCAGCGTTCCTGCAAAGATTTAATTTGTTGTTCAAATACTCTTTTCTTTGTTTTAGTTTTGAAACCCTGAAGGAATGGCATTGAAAATGAGTTCACTAAGACTGAAAACAAATGTATTTACATTGAAATTACAGATCTTGGTGTTAATGGTTCTTTACTACCATAAAAAAACAGATTTATATTTTATATGCTTATAAGAATAATAATAATGTGAAAGCTATGCTGCAAAAGAAAAATGGAAGAGTTTCAGCACTGCAGGTTCCTTCCAACCCAAACTATTCTATGATTCCAGCAAAACCAAAGAGGCATTTTCATTGTACAGGAGGTTTTAAAATGTTTTGCTTTGTTCTGATTTTGAGAAGAGAAGTGGGAACCATTACAATTTCCTCCAGCAATGGAGGAATCTGAGTCCTGATGACAGGCAGCACCCTTTTGGTGGCTTTGCCCTGAGGAGTCCAGAATGGGGTGGGACCACAGCACCGAGCATCCTCCTCCTCTGACTTCATCCCGTGCCGGGATGGTCCTTCCTTGTGCCAAGCTGCATTGTGCAGCCCGTCATGGAGGAGTGGAGACAGGAGCACTTCCACAACCCCACTCTCCTTCTCTCTTCCCATTAATACCACCACAAATTAAATGACAGCGATGCAAATGTGGAGCACGGCGTGAGGAACGCTGCTGACTGCATAATGGCCGTCATCGCTGCCTGCATCCTGTCACTCTCATCCAGGTAATTAATTGCCCTGTAAAGTGCTTTGAGATACACTGTATGAGAAATGCTTTATAAAAAAGACTGATACAATAGAGCTGTTGATATTTAAGGTGGTAAAAAGCAAGATAGGAAGACTGTCGGCAAATACATTTTTAGTCACTCTTAAAATTAGAAAGGTCCATCAGTGAAAACCCAGGCAATTTATTACCCTGCTGCATGCTATGTTTAAGGTACATGCCTATACAAGCCAGCATCATAATTTCCATACGAACTAGTTATTTATAACAACTGACAGGAGGAATTATGTGAAATAAACACAATTTATAGTTATTCCAGGAAAAGCCATCAAAATGAAAACTAATGAGGATTCCTTTCAGCTAAAAAGATGTCAATTTGTTAGAAACCGATGGGCGATGTTAATGCATCTGACAGAATTATTAATATATTTTCAAACAATGTAATTGTTTATAAGCAGTCCACCTCACTGGGCCAGGGACCATGGTGGTGGGGATGCAATAGAAAACACCAAGGGCTTGACTCATCCAGCAACTTCTTTCTTCTTTGAATTGGTGACTCTTGGTTTTTACAGCGAGCACTAAAAGTAATCCCAAAGCCACAACGAGTGTGATGGGGTTCTGTACAGAGTGGGGTCTGGAGGTTCAGGAAACACCACAGTGGTGTGAGGATGTTACCTGCACTGTTGCTCTGGTGAGCCAAATCACCAACCACAGTCACTGATTTGCACGCGAACAAATAGAATTGTCCTCTTGTAAATTCCTTTTTTTATTGACGTATGTTTTCTTTTCCACGGGAATTATGGCAGAATAATTTCCATTGTAGACCATGAAAATCAATACTGGGACCAGTCCTGGCTTTGGATAGACTGGATAACACATGCTACAAAAGTGGTGTAAGCAGAACAGAGCAGCAGCAAGGCATCAAATGGGACAGCACCTAGAAGCAGGGAGCTTTCAAACCTCTCATGACAGCAGCAACTGGGGGAGCTCAGAGTGACTCCTTTTCTCCTTAACTGTTCACCCTAATGCTTGATTCTCGCAGTGACATACTCTGCACTGCTGCTTAAAACATGCCTGCAAAGGCTTCCCAAGGCTTTTCATTTGCTGCTTTTGCAGTCCCAGGGCTCTCAGCTGTGTTTCACAATAGTGTCACAAAATTGGAAAGAACAGATACAAAGAGAAATGAGAAAAGGAGAGGTCACTCCATCCAGCACCGTATTTTTATCTATAACATAGGAGCAGCCAAACTATAGAAAAGCAGAGGTATCTTTGATAAGGGGAAGTTTATCTTTCTCAGCACAAGAGTTCCTGTCTGCTGTTTGGACAGGCAGTGATGGTCTGGTCACAATCCAGGGCTTTCTCCCTGCCTTTTGAAGCCAAAAGTCAGCTGAGCTCCCATGGCCATGGTGCTCCTAGCACAGGCAGCCAGCCCTGCACACACACTCAGCAGGGCCAGCAGAGTGGGAATTGGCCAAGCATCCTTCAGCATGAGGAACACCAACAGAGTCATATTTTAGCCTTAATTTGGGATCTGTTCGCATGCTGTTAGGTCTTTGTCACTTGATGCTGCTGTTCAAGGTATCCCCTCAGATCATCACATGAGGAGCTCGCTTCGCTTATCTGATACTGCTCTCAGTCGGCTCAAATCTTATTTATCAAATAGACAGCATTTTGTTTCGATGGGTGATTTTTCATCTTCCATTAGTAAAGTTGTTTCCAAGGTTCCCCAGGGCTCTATATTGGGCCCATTGTTATTTTGTGTTTATATGCTGCCACTGGGTTATATTATTCATCAGCATGGAGTAGCTTTCCATTTCTATGCAGATGATTCTCAAATTTATTTGTCTGCTAAACCTCTCGCTGTCTCAGCTGTCTCTGTGCTATCAGCCTGTCTCTCTGACATCACAAGATAGATGTGGCAAAACTTTTTTGCTGTTAAATTCAGTCAGAAGAGGTGAGGCCTGCCTCGACGCCAGCATTTTATTTCCTGGGCTGACACTTGCAATGCGATCACTACCAGGATTTCATCGT
>JBCJKH010009572.1:8396-28746 GCA_039877255.1 Loriculus beryllinus | reverse complement strand
CTGGGGATGGAGCTGGCCCAAAAGTGCCATGGGCCGGGCTTTGCCACGCAGAGCACGGTTACAGCTACAGACTGAAGCAATGCAAACACTTTCCCAGCCCTAATGCAGTAAGCAGGGGAAATAATTACAGATTTCCAAGGTTCAACAGGGAATACTTCTGAGAAATGCGTCCTCCACTGGGAGTTTCATAACCATTTAATCTAATTTTTCTTGATGTTTTGATCTTCCTTTTAAACAAGGCATTTGTCATTAGCTTTCAAGGAGACAAGTTGCTAATACATTACACTCTTAAAAGGCCCACAGTTAGTGTCAGTGTCTTCTGATGGCTGTTCACTAACAGTACATGAACGAATTGCCAGTGTCAGTTCCCCTCCACTTGGCTGCAACAGCAGCACAGTCCCCTCCCAGTAGCACAGCCTGGTCCAAGGGGCACAAGGTCCAACTTCTGCCTTCTCCCATCAACCTTTCCTATCCAGAGCACTTTTCATGGTGCTATTACCACTTACATTGTGCTTAGCTGGTTCTGGATGCTCCTGACCATTATCTCGAAGTGGACATAAAGCAGAGATTAGGAAAAGGAAGCATGAGAATAAACCCTCTCACAAAGAATTACTGTTCCCCCACCCAGCTCCAAAGGGTGAATTTCACCCCTAAAGAGGATGAGTGTCTCTGGCTCCATCTCAGCTTAAGTCAGCTCTGTCAGCCTGGGCAGAGGCAGGGCTGCCCAGACCCTACCATGGGGAGGATGCACCTCAAATCTCTGCTTCCTCTGCTCTTTAAGGAGTGTGAACAAAGCACATGGAGCAATTTTTCTTACTTCTTGGATGACATAACTTCCATATGAAATAATAATGAACCAATAAATTACAAGGAACTAAACAACCAAAAGAATATGTATGTGGAGTTTGGACTATTTATAACTTGATAAATCATTCATGATTTATAAACTTTATGTAGCTAAATGCATCATTTACTGAACTTGAATGCATTTCACAACATACCCCCCTCTAACTAGGTGGTTTTAAGAGCAGGCACGCATCTTCACAGAAACATCAGTTGATCAGTGTATTACAGAGATTGGCAAGACTCTTCACTGCGGCATCAATAACAGAAGCAGCACATCTATGGCTATTTTGAGTACTAACATCTTCATAAAACCCCATGGGGCAGCATACCCTGATTTTCCAGGCAGATCCTGAGAGGGAGCTGAACCTGAAGGAGCTGGCACCCCTGCATTCAACAGACCAATCAAGGCTGTGGGCAGGGCAGAGCCAACCTGCAGCCCATCAGCAAAGACCGGCAAGAGGTGTCCAGTCCAGGGACAGATGATTCTCACTGAAGTGATTAAGATGAGTTTAAAAGTCTGAATTTAGGCTTCCCTGCTGAAGACCATGAGTTGTGCTGCCTCTGAAGAGGGTTTCTGCTGGCTTGCAGCTGCACCCACAGAGGGGCTACCCTTCATTATGCATGATGCGCAAGCATCTCCTGTGCTCTCTTCTGACACAGTGTCACTTCTCCCTAGCTGCATGACTGTTTTTAAACGAGATAATGCTGAATAATGCATAGCAGGTACATACTTTTTGACAAAGAGTCATTCCACTAAAGCATTTTTTAATTGGGAAGCATCACAGATATTTCCAAGTGCCCAGGAACTGCTGGAATACCTAATGCTGGGGTAGGCAGCAGCAACCCCTGTGACATCAGAAAATCTAGTTTGCCTGTCTTTTAACACACATGGCTTCTCTTTCTATTCCTTGTGTTGACTTACCAGCATTAGAAATACAAAAGACTTCTGCTATCATGCTCACAAGCAAGCTTCACACATGGACAATTCAGGATGGGTTCAGCTTTGCTGCTCAGATACACAGTCCAGGAGAAGGATGCAGGTGTTTGGGAGGCAAAGACACAGCTCTGCTGCTATGCAGGGACCCAGAGCCATTAGACAGCCTTCACTGACCAGAGCCTCCATGCTCTTGGGTCTCACCTCCCAACAGCACAAGTTCCATAAAGATTCCCAGACAGACTGGCAGGGGATGATGCACAGGAGGCTTTGCCTCCATCCCGTGGTACCCAAGATGTGACAGCCACAGTGGCACTAGCCACAGAGGAGCCCCAGTGCCCTGGTGCTTCTGGTTTTAAACCCTGTACCTGTCATATGGTAATTAATGGGTGTGGGATTTCTTTTGACAGGAATTCAATGGCCTGGAACAGACTTTGTGCCAGTCTTTCATGCCTGAGGCAAAGTGCTTACTAAGTAATTTTATGGATACCAAGCTCTAGCATTTTACTACTAGCACTTTGTTTGCATTAGTTTGTAAAAGGCAGGGCCTTACCCCTCCCACAGTGGCTGACAAGCTTCAGCTCCAGAAAGCCTGTTTTTCTACCCAAAATGGTTTTCCCCGTATTAACCCTGGGGAGCAAGCTGGATCTTAGCAGAGGAAACTGCTGCAGGCGCAGGGGGTGGCAAATCCTCCCCTTAGGCAGGGAAGAGACCTGAGGGCAGAGGCTGCATCACACCTGAGGCTGCTGCTAAGCCTCTTTGCTCCTAAAACACCAGCAAACCACCTGCAGGAACCTCAGGGCAGCAGCTTGTGCATCAAGCAGCTTCCCACATTAGGTTTGCAGATGTTTTCCATGAGCCAGGGCTGGAATCACACGCATTCCCATCCCATTGCCCGTGTGGGAATTGCATGGAGACCATCCGCAATCCACTGGGAGCATAGCTACCATCCTTCCACCATGGCACATCCTGCTCACCCCAGGGTTGATAGAAATATAGAGACAAAAGGCACAGAACCAGGTCTGTCACCAGAAGATGTGGCCAAGGTGGCCTCCTGCACATTGACCCCACTGCAGCGGTGGAGGGGCTGCCATAGACCTGCTGCCAGAGACCTCAGGAACCTCAGAGCACCGAGGAGAGGGCAGGGTGCACTCAGCAGAGAAATATCTAACAGTAAACAGAATATTGTTTTATATGAAACCATTAAAAAGGTCCCTGAGGGCAGCCCTAAGTATATATTATATTTTACTCTGAATCCCTGTTTTGACTTGACTTTATAACAAAACCATGTTTTCTGTATTTAAGCAGATGCAGTAAAGGAAAGGTCGTGACTGGTGCTGACATGGAAATCTCATTTGGCTCATGGGTCCCCTTAGGGTCTTTATGCTGTGTGGTACTTTAAACATATTTCAAAGTACAACACTAAATGTCATTCTTTAATAGACAGAGGCATTCCAAGTGTTTCTCAAATTTCCTTGGAAAGTGCTTTCCTGAAGCCAAGGGCTCAGCGCTGGTTTGGTTCACACCCAGCACAGGGAGATGGCTCCATTGCAGCACCACTCTGAGAGCACTAAGAGCCACATCTACCACATGTCTTGGAGGTAATTTAGCCTGGCAGCAGCTTCTTGCAATAGCTGGGATATAGGAAAAATTGCAGGAAAGAAAAAAGAACCTAAATCTCTTTGACACTATTGCCGTATTTTTAATTCCCATCTTTCCATTCCTCATCCAATTCCTCACATTCATTCATCAGTTCTTTTTGGGACCTTAAAGAGTTGTTTTTACCCTTTGGGGGGTTTGGAAGTGCTTAAGGTCTGATACAATCTGTACAAGTCACTACAGCCCCATCCCCAATTCTGAAGCCTCTTGAAAGAGCGGTGAGATCATATTCTGCTGCCAGGCTCAAGATGCCATGAAGATGAGGAGCCAGCCAGATGGCCTGGAAATTTATTTTCAGAGAATCAATTTAGTTAATTTCTTCAACAAATACAGAATTTACTGATGAATCAGAGGGATTGATGCTGCTCAGGAAGACCTGAACTCAGTGAATGATTTCTGCCTTAAGAAGCTAAAGCACTGAAAAAATTAAATTGATCTTGAGAATTAAATGGGACTTTGTTTAAAAGTGGGTATTTTCATTTACAGTTTCTCCTACAAAAGGAGACAAAAAGACTCAGTAAATCCTCAGAGACTCAAAGGCTCCTGCGCAGCTGAACGTGACATTATGGGTTAATCCCAAACCAGAGGTTTGTTTCCAATATTTGCACAAACAACACCAATATTTCCAGTTTTGCCAAGGAAATGGGGAGAAACCCGTGGCTGCAGCTCTGCCACTGTGAAAGCCATCAGCTATAGCACATTTGCAAACAGCCTGGACAGGATCAACAGGCTCCTGTCTGCAGGGTAAGGATTTACAGTCAGTTTACGCTATGTGTACCGTATGCAAGCTTATTTTTCTCTTAGCTGCTATAAAAATTAAAGATTTAGGTATAACCTACAAAAGGTACTACCAATTTTATGTACTAGCATTTCTCTCCCATGATCAGGGCATAAATCCAGCTTTTTCAGCATGTCTATAAATTACTCTGTACCAACAGGGCAGCTGCGGGTCAACTAAGCAAAGCCAGATAAACCTCTTATAACTTCTTGCTGTGGCTATTGTTACCATAAGCTTCTTGCACACTCTGGGACCACTTTGTTGTCTGTCCTCACAGTCAAGCGCATCTTCTCTATAGTCATTTGGAAGTTTTCTTACTTCTGATTATTTACCAGCGCTTTTTAGCTAACTGCTGGCAGCCTGCATGGGAATAGAGTCTGCCACAGCCATGTGCTGCTATGTGGGACCAAGATGACAATGGGTTACTTGGAGCTTTAAAAAGCACTTGTGGAGTTTGATCTGTTAATTCTGTTCTCTCAAAACAGAGGCAGCAGTTGCCTGCACACACATAAGACAGGTTATTGCTGCCATGATTATCCCATTTTTCCCCACAGAGGCATCTCAAGAAAACTAAAGGAAAGCAGAAAAATTTGGAGATTAGGGAATATCTCTTCACCCAAAAGAGTCGCCAAGCACTGGAACAGGCTGCCCAGGGAAGTAGTGGAGTCACCATCCCTGGAAGTGTTTAAAAGACATAAAGATGTGGCACTTGGAACAGGGGTTAGCAGTGAACTTGGAAGTGCTGGGTTAACAGTTAGACTCTATCTTAAAGAGCCTTCTCCAACCTGAAAGATTTAACGACTGTCCTCACATACCTCATTTCTTGTCATCATTGTGAAAAACTACTTTTGTAGTCTAAATGGAAGCAAATATTTGAAGTCACATGGTACTTCCTTTGCATTAATTAGCAATTTACTGAATAAATATTGCTGTGTAAACCAACAATCAGTATCTTGTAATTAAAAGCCTGTTCATGTTTATCTGTAATCTTTCCCCGAAGATAAAGCCCTCTGAAAACCAGTTTACAGATGTTTCCAAAATGGAAAAATGTCAATGTAAAGAAATTCATTGAAATAAGTAAAACACTGTCATCGTGTATGTGATGTGCCAGAACAATCCAAGTAACCTCATGCTCATCTTTAAGTCTTTGGGATGCAGATTGAGAGGAGCAAGTGTTGGTGCTGGGCAGGTTAGTGCAGGTACGTGCTGCAGACACCTCATATACTGCAGTGACTTTATTATTCCCAGCCTGCCCAGGAATGGGTTTCCCCAATGAACCCTCATTCCCTCTCAGGTACACATCCAGCACAACGTTATCACAAGCTCTGTTCATGCAGGTAAATCCCTGAACGTTTGCAAATACATCCGTGCCCTACTGAGTATACAAACAGCTGCACTCACAGCTTTCAAAGGGTAAACTTTAGGAGATCCTTCTACATTTCTACAGTGAATTTCCCCCAGTGGAAAAATTCCTGATCTTCATTAATAGTTAAAAAGGAAAGCACTGGGAATTCTCGGTAGAATATGAGACATGAGGACAAATTGGTCTCTGGGGTAGCCATTGAACTCCACTGAGTTACACCAAAGACATGATTCTCAGGTTTCTTTCACTGATTAAAAGTGAGGGTAAAGACCAGGCTTAGGAGCCCACCCCTGGCATTTTCCTCACTCGGGACTCCTTAAGGGATCTCTTGCTAGCTCACAAGTATTAGGCAAGCATGCCTGCTCTCTCTGCCCAGCTGAGAGCCAGTCTCTGACCTGCTGCAAGCCTTGGCCAGTTGTAGGGGTCTTATTTACCTATTAGAGAATAAAAGCCAGCCCTTAGCTGGTAAAGGACCTGTGACCACCCTCCTGTCCATCCCCTTCCCCTCAGCCCCAGTTCCCATCTTTGCAAGCTGGGGCCAGCCAGAGAAACCCCCACTGAAGTCTAACACTGAAGTGTGTGAATGAAAACTCCAATGTGTTTAAGTGTTAGTAGCAAGTACTTCCTATCTATTTGTAAATCTGATCCTATGGTTTTTTATATACTTTGATATGTTACTCTGCTCTCACGCATTCCCACACCTCTGCAATAGCCCTTGTGGGGGGGGGTTCTCTTTTTCCTGGGGTACAAGTTACCCTTGGCTTACAAATATCTTTGAGACCTCACTGTATGAGCAACCACCACCCAAGTGGGGCAAAGGCTCAGAGGGTTCTATCCATCCCATAAGGAAAGTCATTGTTCTCTCAGCTCTTAAACACATGATACTGCTCATTCCAGTTCTTATAAGCTGAATAATGTGTCATGAATCTAAAAAGGTGGAGCTAAGATTAAAAACGGTCTGCCTTAACTTTAAGAAATGTATTCCAAAGGCACAGTATAATGAATTGAGTCATTTGGATCCAGCAGTCACTTTGTTCTTGTTGAAAGGGAAGCACGCTCTAGTGTTTGTGCAACTAGACAAATACCTTTAGAACTGTTCCATGTTATTTCCAAATGTGAATCTCCATCTCTGCACTCTCAACACACTGCTTCCTCACAGGTTTCCTCCTAGGGTTCTCACCTTCTACTAGCTCGTGTTTTGCAGAAGTCAAGTCATAACCCCTCATATTCTACAGAAGTCATACATCAGTGAAAATAAAGATTTGAGTCCAGACTCATTTACCATTTGACCCATAGCCTGTTTCCAAAGCCCACAAAGACCTTTAGCTTCCAGATTTCCCATGGTCAAACAAGATGAGGCCTGAATGGCATTAAATATCACTTCTCCATTGCACACATTTTTCTTTCAAGTAGAGTGTCATAAGTGGATAAACCCCCTGATGCTCTGGGTACCTAAAGCACAGCACAGCTTCTACTGAAGGGACCTTCAGGGACAGGAGGCTAGTGCACTGTTAAAGATTAAAACCCAGCCGTCTGCTTTTATGCTTGAGAGTCCTTCGTGACTCCCCGGTGACATCACATTCATCTCACTGTATTTGAAAAATGCATTTAAATGTCAAAACTAAAGTACCCAAACAACAGCTCCTTAGCACACTAACTGTTAACACATTGCTTAGCCAAACGCCTTGCCCAAGACATATGGGACCGACTCCATCCATAAAATATACCACAAGTAACACACAAAGTCCCAGAGGAAATAAATACTCTCTGCCATACCCTGACCTGGTTTTTCCTCCCAAAACACACTTGAAGACATGTTTCAGTACAGGCATGGACATCAATTTCAAATCGCAAATACCTTCCTGCAGCACTGCACCTTCTCACAGCTGAGGAGATGCTCCCAGGCTAAAGCTGCAGGGCCATAGTTCCCAGTGGGAATGCATCCCCACCATTAAGCCCCATGTTGCAGGAGACCCACAGCTTTTTAGCTCAGATGAAAACAAAGGTTTCTGGCAGCTAACCCTTGCAGCTGCCCACCCCAAAAGTGGTGTCAGACCAACTACAGAGCACTGATGTGTGCCTGCTATCAGGTCCCCTTGGTGGTGCCTTGTTCTTACAGCATCCTTGGGCCAGGACAAAGCCCTGAACAACCTGCTCTGCCCAACACCAGCTCTGCTCTCAGCAGAAGATTGGACTAGAGATCTTCCAAAGTCCCTCCTAATCAAAGTCAACCTCACCTCACCACACAAGTTATTCTGGTGTTATGAAAAGGTTTAAGCCTCATTCAATTTAAGCAGCTTGCTCTCAGCCCAGAGACAAGAACTAAAGACTCTTTCTGAGTTGGCATGGGTGTTGGTAGGTCAGGCACATAAGTCACACCATGTTCCTGAACAACCTAACACCACAGTATCTGGCAGCAATGCAGAGGATGCTGTTCAGGGCTTGGTGGGTACGTCCCTGGTGAGGGCACTGGGTGTATGGTTACTGCCAAGGCCCCACACTGGGTGTGTTTCATCCCAATTGAAATAGAACTGTTCAGATCAATGAGCTCAGTAATTTACTTCAGACCAACCTAATCAGAGCAAGGTAAGAGAGAGGCAACTTTGCAAAATGTAAATGAACTTGAAGCCAGAGATACAAGTAATGGGAATTCAATGGCAGCCTGTAGGAGCAGCACAACAGTTAGCTGCCCTTAATTCCAACTGTTTGGAATAGGGGAAGCCCAGTTTTCCATGGCACCACTGAGGGAGCCCTGGCTCTTTTTCAGAGAGGAGCAGTTAGGCCTTCATAATGACTGCAACTTCTTAGAATAATTTAATTTTTTCCTACTGTGACGATGCCAGAATTTCAATCAGACAAGCCCAGATAATGGATTTCTTTTGCTGGGCATGTTACATAAATTGCATATTCAAGTACTATAAAATATTTGTAACAGACAGGTACTTTTCTAAATTGGGTCTGACAGTAAGCAATAGTGACTGGAATATTTATGTGATGGCACCTATGCAGTGAGGCAAAATGCAGAGTGTGGGATTATGAATGCACCAGCAGGAATTCCAGGCAGAGATTTCCAGCTTTCTTCCCCCACTGCACTGAGATCCCTGACCAGCTGAGGCTGTGGTCTTCATCATCAGGGAGCTTTACCAAAGCCCATGAAGCACAAAGAGCCCTACAGCAGACATTTGGACAGATTCTCCCTTCTTTCCTTCTTCCCCTTTGCTAAGCCTTATCAAAGCATAGTTATTTTGAATCATGGAGCTTCCACACCTGGAAACAGCATCACTGGCTCTTTGGACCAAGCACAGAGCTGGCCACAACCATACTCTGCTCAAGGGCTTTGTTTCTTGCCTTTAAGTGCCCTCACAACAGGGATACTGGAGAATGCCCCTTCACTTCTCTGGGCATCAAGTGTTTGGAGACATAATCACCAAACACCCCAGCTCCACCATGATTTGACTGTATGGTGACCACAGTGTAAACCTGACTTGCTTCTCCCACCCATCACCATCCCAGGCTGTTCCAGCATAATGCAGCCTCCACATAAAGCCCTGCATTTAACCCCTATGAGATGCTCCCCCCAGTCCTCAGGTCCCTGGGGACAAGATCTGCCATGCCCAGTATATCCCCAGCTTGGAGGGCTGGAAGGATGCTCCTTGTCCAGTGCAGCTGTCCCCAGTTCTTGCTCCATTGACTGAAACAGAACACCCATTTCAGTAACATTCTCTTGACAATCACAGTTGGCAGCTCCGTACTTTGCTATTTACAATTAAAATATTGTATTGATACAAATAGGCTCTGGCAGCCGCTTCAAGAGGTTTTTAATTGAATGATTATCGTATTAAATAACTGTTTTTAATGGAGCATAAACTTGCTTAAATAATGACTGTGGAGCTGTTGAGGGTCAGGAGGATTTCACAGGTATTTCTGGCCTTTCACAAATGAATATTCATGTCTTGCCAGCAGAAGGATTTCCTGACTGATCAGTGAGGGCTGCAGGTAGATGCTCCCAGCATCTTGGCTGTGCTGGAGCCAGGACCCCAGACTTGCCACAATTGGTGGCACAGGCACCCTGAAGAGCAGCTGAATCACCCAGCTTTAACACACCCTGACCTCTTCTGGCAGGACACCTTTATCCATCCTGTCATTAAAAACTTCTTTGGTACAGACGCCTCCCTCTATCCCCTTTCAACAACAGCTCACATCAACTTGTATTACACATGAACAGAAGCAAACATGAAGATGAACCCTCCAGCATGAGCAGGATTAATCATAGATAATAATTGCTTTACCAAGAGATAATGCTTCCAGCAGATCAGCCTTGCCTCCTAGCTCCCAGGCAAAGGGGTCCTGTGGAAACCAGGGGAAGCAGCAGTTCCTCTTAGCATGAACCCCCACCATTTATTAAATCAGTGAATCCAGATTACATGATTTATCAGATCAGAAACACAGCACCAAGCCAGCAAATCCTCAGCCTTACGCAATGCTGTATCCCTTTAACCTTCTGTTCCCACTCAGATCTGCACCTTCACATCTGCTTGCATTTACCAAGGGCTCCTCAGCAAGGGTCCATTTTGTTTACAGAGCACCAAAACCTTACAAACAGCAGCCAAATACTCTTTAGAAGCCAGTAACAGGACCTGCAGAACATGTCTGACCAGCAGCATGGTATTTCACACCTAACGAGCCACAATTCCTAGCAGGAAATGTCACTGCATTGCAAGACAGGATCCCCACACACATGCACACCCATTGGTACCCAGGTGCCATCAGCAGAGCCCTAGGGAAAAGGGATCCTGATGTTTACCCTGCAACCCCCATGAAGCAGCCCTGCACAGGCACAGGGCCAGCAAGGCAAAAAGCTCCATTACACTAGGGTTCACCATAGAAGTAGCCATCACAAGCCTCCTCCTCTGCATGCCAAGGCAGGCTTGCTTAATTACTCTCCCAGCTTATGCAGCCATGTGACAGCTATGTGCTCTATTGGTTTATTGCCTCCATTAAGGCTCCAATAACTTAACAACAGATCAATAAACCATTATCACCCTCCAGCCTTGAAAATCCAGTCACCCCCAAATCCACCCAGCTCTGATGAGTTCACAGTTTCTCATCACTAAAGAGCCAAGGCAATTTGTTAAAAGAGTCTGTGCTGTCAAAACACCCCTTCCTGCATTGAAGGGTGGAAAAGGGGCTCTCCCCCCCAACACCAGCATCCCCCTAAGAGACAAGTCTCCCAAGATGATGGAACAGGTAAAAGCATTCCCTACACTCAATAGGTATGTGGTGACAAAGACATCCCTCCACAAAGCCTCCTGCCCACAAGTCACCCTTTTCCCCATCCCAAAGGCAATGGGGCTCCTCCACCATTGCCACCTGGCAGGTGTCAGGACCAAATCATCCTCAGCACTCCCTCAGGAGGCTGATACCCTCCTTTGATTACCATAAAGATCAATATTGCTCCTTTAGCTTTAACACACCTGTACAGCTCCCACTTTCAAAGAGAATTTGCAATCTGAAGTGCTAACAATTTACTTTGCTAAAAAAATTAATTCAGCAATTTTCCATAAATTATATGCAGCTCAATAATAAAAATACCATTTCTACATTTGGATACTTTCCATTACCGCTCCTGCTCATCTTCAGAGGAAAATAGCTCTTTAGAAACAGTACCACCTAAAAGTACATGCTGAAAAACGATATTGAATTGATAAATTAGAAGAGAAAGTTGGGCTCCTTTTGTAAGAATCATACAGTTCATAATAGTCTTGAAGAAAGTTGTCTCTGAATGCAGTAATTTAGCCCTGGAAAAGTGACAAACAAATAATTCCAACTAAACTAGAGAAAGAAAAGAAGTGACTTTTAATTATAGAACCTTTTTTTGATGAATTTATTTCTGACAGTTTTATAAGCTGACAAGAGAAAGTATTTTATATGCAAAAAACATTATTCACTCTCAGCTGTTAAAGCATAAAAATTGTCAAATGATTTTAATACAGTTTTAAGTTTAATGTTTATTGTCAGAAAAAAGTCCACAGCAATTACCAAGTCACATGGCCCTTAATTCTTTGTGTTTCTGACAGCAAAACCAGTAAAATATGGGTTTTGCCCAACCCTTTTACTGTACAGATTTATGACTTTTAAAAGACAGCTGTTTTTCTTATTTCACCTATAAGGAACTGAACTTCCAGCATGAGTGAATCACCCCTCTTAACCTGAGCAAGCAATTACATCCAGTTCTGCCATCTATCCCTGAGCACAGAGCTGGGACTCCTGCACAATTAAGCACACTTCCCCTCCATAGGCATCCAGATTAGAGCAGTCATTTGTTGAAAACAACAGCTTCACTTCCTAGCAAGCAGCCCCACTTTACCCAAAACCGTGCTTTTCAATAGAATAAGGCAATTTAATTCACAGCAGTTTCCCTCTGTCCCAAATCCTTTGGAAGTTCAAATATTTTTTCAAGGAGATAGAGGACATAAAAATCTGTAACTTCACCCATTTGCCAGTGGTGAGATTCCCTCGCATCTGATAGGCTTTGAAAGAAGATCTTACTGCCTCTAGAACTGGGATTCAAACCAGAGGCAAGTGAACTTGCATACTCATACATGGGATTTTAGAAGCAGCTCCATTTTTAATCCATCCAGAGTGTTATCAGAAACACCAACGTGTCAGATAGCGATCTGATGTGATAGCCAGAGATGCTGGAAAGCAAAGACTTTGCAGCCAAGGTACCACCAGATGCCTTCAGTGTGCTGTGCCAGCCCCAGGGGGCTTTTTTATCTCACCTATGGGAAAGCTTGTGCCCGAAAGGGCATATTATGGCCTGAGAAGGCCGTAAAATGGTACATAACTAATGACTTTTAATATCAGAATAATGAAACCAAGCTAAGAAATATTAATCTTTTTAAAAAATGTAAAGAACTAGGGCTCCGTTTCCATGGCAAACCACATCCTGCACATTATCTATCAACTGGGGATTACAGTGGCATGGTAAATAGAAGGGGTAAATACAGGAGAAAGGCACTGCTTTTCTGTCTGCATAAATAACTGTGCTGCCAGTGTAACAGTATTCCTTAGAGCAGATAGCAAACCTCACTAAAATAGCCAGGTTTCTGTCCACTTACCCCTGTCCCTTGGCTGGTCAAGCAGTGCCTCCAGCCCTGAGACCCCAGAAGTCCCCCCAGTTAGTCCAGGGCCCAGCATCTCTCTGCAATAGAACTGGTTTATATCAGCAGCATAAGTGTTTGTTCTACATCAGAGTTTTTCATGTCCTTATATCCTCACCAGCCAAGCTAAAAGCAAAAATCCCACCAAAAACCCCTCCAAACTTCCAGGAGTTTGCAAGCCCTGCTATAAATAGACCCCTAATATGAGGCTGTAATAGGGTACAATTTATTTCCAGATCTGATGGGCTGACCTTCATCATCACTCGAGGCTCTGCTTGTCATGAATTATGGGCAATTCACTCACTAGTGGAAATAAATTGTGTTACCAGTGCTCAGCGTTGTGTCCTCTACACCAGGCATGTAGATGGGCCACAGCTCCTCACCAGTGCTGCTGGGGACCAGCTTCCCACTGCATGGGTGCAAGGCCTCCTTCAGGGAGCCACTCAGCTCACTGGGCTGGAGAGAAACTGCCATGCTTGTGAGTCCCTTTTGGAACTGCTGTGAAAGGATCCCAAGCCAAGGCTGATGGGGCTGCTGTCCATCTACCAGCCAAGGACTAACCTGAGGCACTGCTGCCCTGCAGCATCACCAGCCACCCCTGCATGCTGTTACTTGCCTCATCCAGATCTGGCATGGATCTATCATTCCAGTTTCAGGGTCAGCTACAGGACATGATGTGGACTAGGGGGAACAACCTGAGCATTTCTCCTGCTCTCATCTTCGTGTTGATCAAAGGAGCCTAACAGCCATGAGAAGAGTATCAGCCACATAAGCACTGCAACCACTGACTCCTGCCTTGCTCCACCCCATCTCCACACAGGTAATGAGATAGGAATCATGAGAAAAGAGGTCATGGTGTTAATCAAGTGCAACTAAGACAAACAAAATCACTTAACACCAAGCAGAGCCATAGGAGTGCTCAAAGCAGAGGCTGGCATGGGAAGCTCTGCTGGAGCTGGGTAGCAGAGCCCTTGCACCAGCCTGTCCCTCCAAACCATCCCTTTGCACTTCAGCATCTGCTTATGCTGTCATACCCTCGTTAATGGGGATAAAGCAGGTGCACAGAGCACTTCTGAGAGCCTGTCACACCATCACACAGAGGCCCTGCACACCTTCTCAACCCCACTGCATCTCCAACAGCTAACACAAGCTTGACACCTTGCACAGGCATTGTGGTGGTGGAGAGCAAGCCTAATGAATGCATTTGGGCTTGTAATTAAGCTTAATTCTACAAGCACTCAACAGTCAGCCCCTGTGCTTCCAGCAGCTTATCCCACAGTGCTAAATGGCCCTCAACAGTTCTGCTGGAAACAGTGGGAGCCAGAGTGGACTTGGGATGTCTGAAGGTCTTTCATAGGCAGTGTTATGACAACACATTGCTCCCCAGGGGTGAGCAGCACAAACAGCAAAGCAGCCTGAGGTAGAGGTGCTCCAAACAGCACCACTCCATAGAGCCACAGCCATGGAGCCAGACCAGAGAAATCCCCAGTTTGAGATGCACATGAACAAGCAGTACAATGACATTTAAAAGCTAAGACAAGGATTTCTTATTAAATAAACCCTCCTCTTCATTCTGCTCTGTAACAGAACTCCAAACAAAGCCAGGTTTGTGCAGAAAATGGTCTGTGCTGCATTAAGATAGGTAGAGCCATCAGAAACCCTCCCCCCCCAGCTCCCACAACTCCACCCCATGGTGAGGAGCTGCCTTCACACAGCACAGCACCCAGCCCCTCTCAGGCTGTCAGGCAGGCTGGGAGTTATTGCCAAGTCCTGTATTTATAATGTGCTTGCCCATGCATATACAATAAAGGATTTCTCAAGCTATGTGGTGATGAGCTCCTGCGTAGCTCAGATTAGAGATGACCTCGTGGTTAGCATTACACAATGAACACATCAAGCAGGAATTCATTATTTCACAGTAGAAAATCCATACCTGGAATTTTCTTTGAAAAGGATAGCTAAAAGCCAGCAACTTTCCTCCTCCCCACAGATATTCCCAATCCTTTCTTTCTCCCAGCATGGCCTCATCCCTGCCTGCAGGGGCTCAAATGGTCAGCTTGCACCACAAAACTTCATTAAAGGCAATATCCTGTACCACAGTTTATCAACAACTCATCAAGGTCCAGTCCAACAAGTGGCCACACGATAAATTATAATCCACAGCATCAACGAATAAGCCATCCATTAGCACCAGAACTCCTGTGACCCTGCCCAACACAGTTCGGCCTCTTCCATGTGGATAATGGGGCTGTCCCAGGGCAGGAGGACACAAGAAGAGCATGCCCACCTCTTGTAAACCCTTCACATTGAGAACATTTTGGCTTAGGCTTCCCAATACCAATTCATTATTGAGCCAGCAGCTTTGTCATTAGCCAAATTGTTCTGTTTCCTTTTGGCCACACACAGGTGAGTTCTCACAAGCACCCATTCCCTCACCAGCAAACAAGCTCAGCTACTCCCTAAAATTGAGTCCCTTTTCCAGGTCTGAAGCTACTACTGGGAATAGAAACCAGAAGTAACACTTCAGCACTCCCAGCTTGGTCATGAAGAAGCCAAGCAACAGAAGCATTTTCTATTTCTCCTGATGTAGACACAGAAAATCTCTGCAAGTCACTGGTTCAAAGCTTCATGGCCAGCTCAGGAAAAACATCAGTGCTTCTCTGCTCCTTGAGTCAAGCCAGCTAGTGCTCAGATGACTGATGTGCTCCAGCTATTAAAGCCTAGACAGTAAATCAAGTATTAGCCTACACAGAGTCCAAAAGGGAAAGGATTTATTAAAAGTCAGGCAACAGGAAAAAACCAAGTTTTGTTCTATAGCCTTGTCCATGCAGTGTTAAGGAGGAGCAGAACTGCAGTAGTACAGGAGTTCTGAGACTGAATACTTTCCATACAAAAACCTGAGTCTTTCCCATCCTAAACACAGGTGTGTTTGAGCTCTCCTGAAAACTGCTCCAAACACAACTCCTGAAATACCAACCACATCCACCTTTTACAGGAATATATTCACCTTTCACAGGAATGTTTTTCAACAACTTCACTCAAGTCCACAGAGCAGTCAAAAAACCCAAATTAGACAAATTTTGATGCTCTTCAAGAGATTGAGCTTTTTCCATACAGCACAGAGAACAGAAAGGCAAAAAAACCCATCTATTAAGCATCAAACAGACATCATAAACCCCCAGAAATAAGAGAAATGCACAAAGCCAGAAGATATTGCAGGTTTCCTGCATTACATACCAGTGCAGAGCAGCCTCCAACACATCCCCAACTGCACAAAGAAAACATATGGTGTTCTGAGCCCCACATTTATGGGCAGCAGGTTCTCCTCCACCCCTACAGTGGGGAGGGGCCTCTGAAATAAAAGGCCCCAAGACACCCTCACCTGAAGTTAATGATGAGCATCTCTTACCTTTGCCTGGGATGCTGGGTGTGGGATTGGTGCTGTTGGACTCCTTGTTCTGAGTTCCTGTTCAGTGTCTGTAGCACTAGACAAAGGTAGGCTGGAAACCAGCTTCTTAAATGTTTTCTGTTATTTTTATAAACCCCTTTTCCAGGTATGAAATTTTCTGGATGTGGAGGGACTGCTTTGAACCTGGTATAGGATGCTTTCTGGTGACTGGAGGTTTAAATAGTAAGCAATACTTAAGCTTATTTCTAGTTTTGTCTGGTAGTTCTCTAGCATGGGTTTCACCCTATGCTGTGGCAATGTACTCTGAAAGATTCCAAGTTTTCTCTTACCTGTGGCCTTCAGGAGGGTGCAGGTAACTCAATTAATAGGGGTGTTTGGTGTGCCAGACCAAGGGAAGTGTGGGCTGAACCTGGAGCTCTGCTCTTGTTGCTGAGCAGCTGAGCTATGCCCTGAGATATGGGCAGCCCTGCATGAGGCTTATTCTGGTTTCTTACAAAGGAGAATGAGGAGTCTCTGTCCTCCTGTCCCAGCTGGCTGAAATAACCCTATCTTGTAACCCTTTCTCTGCCTGGTTTTGACACACAGGTAATTGTCTGGAAAAAAGAGGGCTATTCCTGTGGGAAGACTTTGTGGGAGCCCCACTGTTAAGCAGGAGGCTCTGAGAACCCCCAGGTACCCACCCTGCAGGGACACCAAGAACCAGTGCAGGCAAGTGCCCTTCCTCTTTGTGCAGGATGTGCTTTAGATTTTCCATAGGACTTTTCTGTATGTGCTGTATGACTGATTCCCCCACCCCACATAAGCGAGTGCCTCTGGTCCTCCTTGCAAAGATCTTCCTTTGTTTGAAATAATTTAATTTTAAATGGAGTAAAAAGAGCAGCTTTTTTTTATTAATAGATAATTACTGCTCAAAGACAAAAATGTGTCACTCTCCTTAATTTTTTTTGCAGAAAGCTTCTTCCCTAATATGTGTTTTTCAGACAGTAAGATACTATGAGGGTGTTTCTCCCGTTTTCCTGGCTGTAGATGCATAGTGAATCCTAATTAAAACCTTTAAGTCTTATTCCATTTACAAGGAAGAGTGTATCATTTTTCTTTTAGCTTTCTTTAATACAGGGTCTCAATGCCCATTACAAAAAATTCCAATGCATCCTTGAAGTTAGCAGCTAATTATATTTCTCCAAGTTATATATCGGGAGTTCTAGATGAGGGAAAGGCAATTACTTTTTTTTCTCATTTAGCATAACAATCTCTAAAGCTTTATTGGAGCTCCAGTGAGTCATGCTATAGATCAGAGCCCAGGATGGAAAAGAGGAGGAATTTGGGGGGGAAAGGCAGGATGCTTACTCAGCTCTTCTGGGCTCCTTCCCTTGTTAGTATGCTGTCCCCACCAGGACACTCTCTAATTGTTTGTTGAATGACCGTGGTGCTTTTTGCCTCAATAACTTTGCTTGGTAGGTCATTCAGCACATTCATTACGGGGCACCTGCTAGCACTGCTGGAGCGAAGGGTCTGTCAGCACTTTACAGGAGTTTATAACTTGGCTGTAAATGTTTGTGTGGAGCTGAAAATCGTTGCATGATTTCTCACAGGCAGAAACTGGCTGGTTCAGCCCATTTGTTACCGTGTCACTTTGCCCAGGTGCTGTCACAGCGCTGCAATGAGCAAAGCTCCTCTATGGTGTGGGGAGCAGTGTCCTCGTGTCAGCATCCCTGGGAGTCAGGATGGGGTTTGCTCTGTGGTCTGCAAGGAGGAAGTCCCCTGGCTTGGCTGCAGCTCTTGGGATGCTGATGTGGATGCAGTGGGACCTGGTCCTGATGAGCTGCTGGGCATGCAAACCTTAGCCACCTGAAGTTACAGACTTCAGTTTAACACTCCTCAGCTATATCTTTTAAAAGAGCTATCATGCTCGCAGCGTCCTGACTCTTCCTCTTTCACTGAAATGGACTTCAAAATGCTTCCTAAAATGGGTCTGAAATTTGTGCATCAGCCCAGAAATGTACGCTGAGGGTCACTGTGTGATAAGGAGTTTTGTAGCTTTTCCCATTTGTGATAATGTGAATTAAAAAAACCTCAGAGAGTAAGTTCTGTAGCACATGCTGCAACAGGGGCTGAGATTGAAGCCAGTTCCCACTGGTTTACAGCTCTGCCCATATTTCTGCCTCAGGATGAGTAGCTAAAGAGATGGGTACCTTTACATCAACCTGCACCATATTTGCCTTCTCTGGCAGCTGATTTATTCCCTCTGCTTCTGTGTGTGTTGGTTTTGGGGCTGTCCCAAACCACTGACTGTTTTTCCAGCATTGCCTCTGTCACTGAGTGCAAAGCACTAACACCAGGGAAGAGTCCCAGAAGTGTTCTTTTGGAAACAAAGGGATGGAAAAGGACTCAAATGGAAGGAGTCCAAAATGGGTCCAGGCCCCTCTGTTGGCATCAGGATCTCTTTACAGTTTCCTGTAAACTCTTCCCTTCTTGGCAAACTCAACGAATGCCTGTGGCTTGAGTACCAAGATGCCCATTTCTTACTGAGGGCACAGGGTCCCCAGCTCCCTGGTGCACCACAGTAGCTGCATGGCCACTCTGGTTGGCCTCATGCTGCTGGTGCTTGGATCTCTCTACCCTTGGCTGCTTTGCTGCTGGGCTGAAAGCACTTCCCAAGCCCGTCTACTGCACACCGCTGCTGTGCAGTGATGGGTAAATGTCACCCCTCTGACACCCTGTGTTGCGCTGAGCACTTTCCTGTGGTGACCAAATCATGCTCTAGTAAATGAGAATGGGGCATCCCTTTCCCAGCCCTGTGGCGATGGAGGGAGCTGCTGTGGCCACTGGGTCAGAGCTGCTGGTGCGTGCGAGGCCGCAGCTCGGAGATGCTTTGTTGCTGAGGAGCTGGTGAGAAATTCAATTCTCCACTTGGCTGGTCGGGGTGACTCGGCTTTGCTCTGCCGCCTTGTTCCTTCATTATACTTTTGGCCAATAACTGACTGCAAGCTTGTCTTGTCTGTTTAATACCAGCGCAGCGGCTCCAGGAGAGGCACAGGCTTGTCAGTCGTGCTGAGAGCGCACTGTATTACTCTCTCCACTTCATTTACTTTGTGGACAGGAGGGGAAAAGCCTCAAGGTGCTGCTGAGCCTGGCAGTCAGGATGCAGGGTTTCCTCTGCAGGCTGGGTGCAGTGCAGCCCTGCATGGGAGGAGATGGGGATGTGGAAGACCTGTGCAGGGGAGGCCTCAGCATGGGGCAAGCTGAGGACAGTGATTATTAAGATTAATCTTCCCCTCACACCTCTTGGAGAGTGCCAAAGAGCTCTCCTTGCAGCCAGGCTTGTGATGGGCTTGGCTGTTTTTGCTCTCCGGGCTGCCCACACAGCAGCATCTGCAGATGTGGGTGCAAGGGCTGGTTTTTTTTTTAGGTCCAGCTCCCAAAGGGGCTGCACAAGGATGCCAGAGTGATCTAACATCAGCATCACTGTGTCAGATGTTGCTGTGTCCTCAGAGCGGCCCTGAACAACTGAGCTGGGTGTTTGAACCACTGCAGTTGGGTCCTTGGAGCAAGGTTTAGTCAAACATAGTAAAGTTCCCTTTAATTAAGCAACCAAGGAATTTAAAGACTGGGTTTTCTTCATCCTGTGATAAATTAACCTCCTCCTTGCTCAGGAGGACAGGCAAATGCTCCAGATCAATGATCTTACTGATGCTTGGCCTCCCCTCCTTTGGAAGGAGGAAGGAACAAAGTGCATCATTCCCTGTCCCTGCCACTGCCTTTGGGGCAGCAAGTGGAGTGACTGTGGGTAATGATGATGAATGGTATGATTAATGCTGGAACTTGGACCTAGCGCTGGAATTTTATCCCTGTTCACAGAAAAATCCTGCTTCTGCTGTGCTATTTGGTGGTGCTTAGAGTGCAGCTGGAAGCACTGGGGTGCTCCAGGTGAGCCCCCTGATTCAGGCCTGTGTTCAAGGGATCAGAAGGCTCCTGTTCCATGTCTGGCTTGGATCAGAGCTGCTATCAGGAGGATGTGGCTGTGCTGAGGAATGCCAGTGTCCTGTGATTGCCACCAGCAGAAGGTGTGGAGCATCCATGGATGGGATGCCCCAGAGCAGAGACCTCTGGATGGTGGCATTTGTGTCTCTTGGTGCTGTGTGTGTGGGATTCCCTGGCATGGGAGTGTAATTACCAGGAGAAGCAGGAGACTGTACAG
>JBCJKH010009568.1:11438-39520 GCA_039877255.1 Loriculus beryllinus | reverse complement strand
TCTCTCCCTGCAACAGTCTCCTCTGTCACTCCCATTACCTCTCTTACCTTCTGCATTGTCTTGCACAGGTTGAGTGTGAACTAAAGAAGTGGCATTAACTAGGACTGCTTCTGATTTGGATTGATTAAATAGAAGGTATGAAACTTGCAAGATGTAAGTCTGGGTGTACTAGATGGAACTGAACTTACTCTTGACTTGCTGTTTCCCTTGTAAAGTGTTTTGAAGCCCACTTAAGTTTTGGGAGGAGAGTTTTCAGAAAAGGTGTACAAAGTACTCTCACAAGGGACACAGATAGTAGTAGGTGGAACTTCAAAATGTTTTGTGCTCATTTTTACTTAAGTTGTCATGCTTGGAAAAACAGTAAAGGTGATGTCTGTGGCAAAGTAGAATATTCCTTGGCCTTCCTTTCTCTGAAGGGTAGAATTAGTATTGCATATGAATGCGTTGAATGTTGTGGGTGTGTTCTGATGCACAAAAGGGGTAGTAGTAACTAATCAGTTTGTGTAAGAGGAGTGTGCTGTCTTCAACCTGATTTTTTTTATTAATTTTCTCTGAAATAATAGATGGCTTTGATACAGACTTGTCCTGGTGCATTTTTTTTTTTTTTACTTTCTGCCTAAACTGTGGTGTAGACACTTTCTATTAAGCCACCATTGTTTTGCTCTTTGGCATGATTGTGTGCATGATGGAAAAAAGTGATACGTTCACACTAGTGAAGATAGTTTCTTGACTGCACAGACCTTTGGTGTGAGTCTAAAAACTCATGTGTGCATACGTAGCAACCCTGTTAACATTCTTGTATCTAACTTATCGGTGAGCTTTGCCAAAACTGGAAACCAGGTCAGGTTCATCAAAAACTGATACCTTCAAATCAATACAGACACTGATAGGAGGAGTGAAATTGGCAAGACTTGATGTGCACAACAGGAATCTCCTCATAATAAGAGTTCCAGATTTTCTGACTAAAATATTTCTTTTTTCCAGTGATGGAAGGGAAAAAAACCCCAAACAAATCCAAACAACAAAACAAGCAACCCAACCTCAACTAGACTAGATAAGTGGATGACTCAGAAGGGCTTATGTGCACCAGAGCATATGTGCTCTCTCCAGAGCAGAGCTTTTTCCACTTCATTGAAGTGGGCAGATGCAGTTCTGGTCTGGAAAGCAATACTAGGTATTTACCCAAGAGAATATTATGTTTGACTGCTTTGGAGTAGAAGCAATGTGTAGAATATATTTCACTCTGCAGCTAGAGTTTTCTTCCCTGTCTTCTGTGGTAAGGGCATTCTTTGTGACTTTGTCAATTACAAAACTAACAAAGCCATGTTGATACTAACTCTTAAGTCTGTTAACTAAAACTATTACTGCTGAATATTTAAGTGGGAATAAGAAAGCTTACAATTTTATAAGATTTCATTTGTATTAGCAAAATATTTTTAAAATCTCATAAGTTGCAGAATGAAAAATACTCCCTAGCAACCTTCCTTTATTTATGGAACTTAAAACCTGTGCTTAGCAGGGTTTTCATTATATTAGCTCACAGAAGAAATAACAGCTTCATGATGACAGGGAATTTGGCTTCCAAGACTCAAAACCATGGATTGATTAAACTGATTAACACAAGACTTCAGGTAGTCATTGTTAGGTAAAAAAGACAGTTACAGGAAAAAGCATCTTTACTGAAGATATCTAGAGTGTTCTTTGCATTAAATGCATAGGAAAGCACAGATAGCTTGGTTTGCTGTATTTGAGGAGGTTCTTACTCAAGTAACCTGGTATTACTGCTGTGAGGCTTGAGTTTCAAGAATATTGTTTTTGCTGGAAACTGTCTAGATCGTATGGCTTGTATGTCTTAAGGAAGGTTTGTTGTTGCTAACTTCCATTGCTAGAAACAAGTAAGCTAGTTTTCTTTTTCTAAAAAGAGTGCAAGAGGGTAACTGCATCTGTCTTTAGAAAGTAAGATAGATAAAACCAGCCACACCTGCTACAGCTCCTGAAGTATGTAGTAATTCAATTTCTACTTCAGAGTCCAAGCCAGATGAAGAAGGCTTTGGAGAAAGGTATGAGGTCATGGAAGGTGGCTGGAGCTCAGATGGAATTTTCTGAAAATGTTGGATGATGTCAGGAAAGAACGGTTTAAAGAAGCTAAGAGGAATGGGAGTCCTGCTTGAGGACAGATGGAGGTTAGGAATCCCCATAAGCAGTAAGTGATCTGAATGGTGGAGTATGGGAATAAGGTAGAGCCAGCAATCTGTTATTTCTCTACACTTTCTTGTGGAAGGAAAAAGAACTAGAAAGAAAAGCTAGTAGGAAAAACTGGAAGTGTTGCTTCACTAACAAGATACAACTAACTTGGAACAGGCTTTCAGACACAATACTAACCTACTTAAAACTTGATTAGAATGTGCTAATTTATGAGCTATTTACAGTTATCTGACTTAATCTTAGTTTGCATAAAAGTTTAGGATTTTTTTTTTCTTGACATGTCAGGAACTGTATCTTACAGTGAGTGTAACCTTTACTACGTTGCATCAAGGAGTTGCAGATGAAGACCAAGATCCTTGGCCCTAGTTGCTACACAAGCTTGACAAAGACAGCCCCAAAACTAGTTTGCTTTTAACTGTGCTGGGCACTGTTGCTCATGCTACTCTTTGAGGGATTCTGCTCAACACCAGGATTTTCCCTCTGTTTAGGACAAAACTGTACATCTCTGTGATGTACCAGTCTACTGAACTTGGGCTTTTTTTGTCAAATAACAGCTATGTATAATCTTCCTGCTTGCATTTTTTGGAGCTGTCATTGCCCACTGTATTGAACAGTACAGCTATTGGTAGTGAGTTAGAAGAAATTGAAGTATAGAGGGTTGGAGAGAGTAAGAACTACTTTTTTGTCTGTTGCCAAGTAGTTGATATGCTGTGAGAGATCCAAATTCATGAACAGAACTCTTTTGAGCTGTTGAAACTTAAATTACAGACCCTTTAAATTTAACCATCACTCCATTCTGAAAGGCCAAAAAATCTGGGACTTGGTATAAGAGAACAAATAGTTTCTCATTTTCAGAACAGGAAACTTGAACTGCCTAATCAGGCTTTCCTTAGTGGAAAAAGAGGAAAGCACTTGATACCTAAGGATTTAAGTGCTGTCAGTGCTATTTGATGATACAAGCATTACAATGGTTGTCTTCCTGGATTTTTTTTCATCTGATAAGCTCATTTAGTTTGCCAGGCTCAATCAAATAGAATCCTTTCTTTGAACCTAGAGAAAATGTTAGCAGGGCAAAAGCCAGTACTGAAAAGGACATGGCATTTTTAACGTCAGGTACCTTGATGTTGTCAAATGCTATAGGAGTTTTCTATTTGGCATTTGTGGATAAAAAATTTTGAAGGAAGAAACATATCTTAACAGAGGTTTCACAAACATTACCTTTTCTAATGCATTTCTACAGTTCTTACAGTTCTAGAGTTCTTAAGTACATGTTAGAGATTTTATGCATGTTAGTGAAAAATGCTTGTAAGTGGAAATGGATAAATAGGGGGCAAAATGCATACTGAATGAATACAAGAAAAGAGAGCTGATAATTCTTGTTATTATCATATCTGAAAATTATATCTTTCAGTTTAGGAAGTCACACAATTCGAAAGTTGATGAACAGTCTGTAATGTGCCTGAAAAATGCTGGTGGTTGTTGAAAGTGGCCTGGCTTACAAAGATTTGCTAACAATTGAGACCATGGATTTTTTACAGTAACGAATTTCTGAGTCCATCTGAGTGTGATGTGATGAAAAATGGCTTTAAAATGCCAAACCAGGCTCAGCAAAGTTGCTTTATGTTATGGTAGTGCATATCCCAGAGGCTATAGTGTGAGCAGGGACCCATCAAAATGCAGCTTTGATTCTCCAAACTGCTCAGATTGTGAGGAAGAAGCAGTTGCTGTTGAACTACGTTTGCCAGTTCAATGATAGCCCCAGACACGCTGCCTGTCTACTTAGGGAGTGGCAAGACCAGGTCAAACATGGAACCTAAGGCTCAAGACTGGGAATTTTTCACCCATTATGTTTATGTTGTACTTGTGTCCCACTTCCACAATGAGTGCTTGAGCAGACTTTCCTGGTGAAAATTGCTGATCAGCTGATGCTCTGGATTTGAACTGGATGGGCACTGCAAGTGAAAATAGGAAGCAACAGGAGAAGCATGGCAAGATAAAAGGAGTTTGCATAATTCCTGATTTGGCTGTTATTAGCCCTTTCACTTGCACTTTTAAAAAGTCAGTATCTATATCCTACTAGTTTTGTGTCAGTGTATTATTTTTGTTTGTTGGTTGTTTTGGTTTTTTTTTTTGGTAAGGAAACTAAATTTCTAAAGAGCTTTTTAGGGTAAATGTATTTCCTTTATTGATTTAGTCTTTCCAAAGGCTATCCCATCACTCATTAATGAGGCTCTATTAAACAGTGAAGAGCAAGTGTGCTGCTTGTAATTACATCCTGCAATCAGAGTCCTATGGTGAATGTTTCAAACAGCAAGAAGCAACAGAGTAACCAATATGCCTCTTGTTGCCGATATACTCTCCCATTGTTTTTTGATGTAAAGCAATTGCAAAACAATCCTCAACCATACTATGTTCCCATACTGGTTAGAAAAGTTGGCTTGAGGCTTAAAATTACACTAAATTTTACTTTGATTTGAGCCTTCAAGGAATCTTGACCATCCTTCAGTATGTGAATAATGCACAGTGCTTGGCACCATGGAACACCAGATCTTTTTCAGCGACTTAGGGATTTAAGCTTGTATAGGAAATAGAGCCATCTCTGAAGTGGATTATGATAGCAAGTGAAGAGAAAGGAAGTCTTGTATGAGAAACACAGACCCATCCTTAGCATTGCTTTTTGAACAGCTGGGATGAAATACAGCATTGACTACCTTATCCTAAAACAATTGTTCTGTTAGTTTCCTTCTCTTTCCAGGAAATGTTGCCTGTTGGGGGTGTTGTAATACGTATGTAGAAGCGGTGGGGTTATTATTATTTGTTTCTGCTTGTTCCTAGCTATGGCAATACTGTGCCAATTGCACACAACAGATCAGTTTCTGTTCAGTTATCACTCTCGGATATTTTCCAATTAGCCTCTGTGGAGGCTGGTGTGATCATGAATTTCCCTTGCATTGACAAATGCAGAGCATTTCATGTTGATATCTGCTCTGCTTCTTTTATATTAAAAAAGTTTCTTGTTCCACTTGGAAAACGAAGCTATTGTAAACTTGTGATCAGTTGTACCAACCATAATGTTATGGCAAATCTTGTATGTTTTGGGTTGTTTCATGTTCTAGAATTCTACTTAATACTTGATATGCATAGAGTAAAAAAATATCAGGTTCACAAACAGAACTCACAGCTGTGGTTATGGATACACAAAATGTGACACAGTGCAAATACTTGAAGAAAGTTCATCATTCACTGTACTGCCTACGTGTCTTGTTGCATCTCCATGCCTTCACACTCTAAATACAAATAAATGCTGCTGGGGAATGGGATTTCCGTCCTTTTACTGTCAGTCTGTGCATAATTAATTTCTTTGTCCCTGTCCTTGTCTCACTGTGGCAGAAGGCAGCCAAGTACGGAAAATTAGGATACTTGCAAGCCCCACTAGTGCAGGTTAGGGTTTTTATGTTTTCTTAGAGGAACAGGCTAAGGCTATCATATCTTCATTTCTCAGTTTCTGTGTTGTGGTGGAGACAAGATACGAACTGGTCACAGAAATTATGTTCTTACTGGCAAATAAATTTGGCCAGGGTGCGTAAGGAGTTCTGGCCTTGAGAGCAAATAGCACAGTACAGCTTTCTTCCAGGTGGTTAAGTCCTCTACTATGTTTATATCATATTTACATGCTGCCTGCTTGGATTGGCAGTGTTGTTCCCCATGCTGTATCAAGACATCAGTCTCAGGAACTTTTAAGTGGTGTAATTATATAGAAGAGCATGCTCGTGACTAAACAGCAGCAAGGCTCACTGCTGGTTAGCACCCCAGGCTTACTTGGTTGACTTGAGTGGATGTAGCCACAGCTCAGTCTCTCTCCTGCTCTCCTAATTGTGGAGTAGGACACAACTTTATCTTTTCCTCTTGCATGTGGAGAAAAAGAGTGTGACATCTAAATCCTTGGGTGGCTCCTTTATTGTCTATAATGTAATTCACACCGAGGACTGGTACCTCCTCAGATATGAGGAACTCAAGAGAAGCCTGATCTGCAGCTTCTGCCTGGGTGTCTTACTGCACCCAGAGTCCAGGCCAGCACCCTGTTTACTGGCTTCTTGTTATCTGTGACAAGCTGGAGTAGCCTGGATAAATTGTAGACTGCATCTGTCAAGGAAAGGCTTGGAATGGCCTTTCCTATGTGCAGGAAAAAAGGTCAAAGGGAAAGATATTTTTGGCACTGTCTATCTTTGTTACTCTGCTGTGCAGGTTTTGTTTGTACAAATTAAGCCCTTGATGGAAGGACTTGACAGCGTCTTGTGCAGGCCAGCTTTTTATGTGGTTGAGCATGTGGGCAGCTGACAATGAATACAGGAATGGATCGTGAAACTCTGATGAAATTGATGTGTGAACAACCATAGCAGCTGCTGCAGCTCTTGGCATGGCATAGCAGTAATAGCTACACTTGCAGCTGTGATGGCAACAGAACTGATGAGAAAGCCTGGAACACCTTCTGGCTTGGCACTTGGTGCTAGCTCAGGCACTGTGACTACCTTTATGTGGCAAAAAATTCCTTATTAGAGTAGTTGAGTACTTAAAATCCAATCAAGAGTGAGCCATCAAGCTGAAGACACCATCCTCCTTAGACTCCAATCTGTGTAGTGTGTGAAGGGTTGGACAACTTAAGTATAAGAACTACAGCCTGCCCTATTGGTTTTTTTTTAACAGGCTTATGAAGAAGGCAGAGGAACCTCCTAGCACAACATCAGCCTATGGAACTTGATGTTGTGAACGATTCAGGTCTATAAACTGAAATGCTGTAATACACCACTACTGACTGGGAATGGACTGGCTGGAAAGCAGCTTTGCACAGAAGGATCTCAGTGTCATGGTGCACTAGCAGTTGGTGATGAGCCAGTAAAGACTGCCAGCAGTATCCTGGCCTGCATCATGAAGATCATTGCCAGCAGGCTGAGGGAGGTGATCCTTCACCTCAGCCCTAGCGAGAGACTTCTGGAGTCTAGTGCTGGGCGCTCCAGAACAACAGAGCTATTGGCTTCCTGGAGTGAGACCTGTGAAGGGCTATCATAAAGGTGATTAGGAGATTGGACCATCTGGCATACAAAGAGAGGCTGACAGAGCTGGGACTGTTCAGTCTTGAGGAGGCGCAGGGGATCTTGTCAACATTTAAAAATACACTATGAGAGGGGGTAAAGAAGGTGAAGCTGATCTCTTCAGTGGTGTTCAGTGAAAGGGCATGACTAAATGGACACAAACTCAAATACAAGAAATTCCACTTAAGTGTAAGAAAAATCTTTATTTACAAAATGGTGGGCCTATCAGCATGTATGTTTTAAAGTCTATGTTTGAAGACTAAAGGAACTTTTCTTCCTCATTCTAATCTCGCCTTTCTGAAGTGCATGTTGAGTAGGGCTAGGCACAACTCTAGGAGTAGGAATGTTTTAAATATAGTTTTAGTCAGTTCATTGATTTTCCATGTTTCTTGCTCAAGGCTTATCCAGAACTCCATAATGCGTCTACAAGCATTCAGACTCCATTGAGTTTCAGGAATTTGCTGGTCAACAATATTTATTTTTTTTTTAATTGTACCTTTCTTATACTTCTTGTTTTCTCCAAGTCTAGTCTCCAAAGGCCCAACTGCTGCTTTTCTTAGGGAATAACAGAAGCTAGTTTTGTCTCTGGTCAGGTTTTGAGCTGCAGCTACCTAGTACAGGCACTGATCACCTTAGCACAGGTCTGGCACCAATAACCAGTCCTAACAAATTAAATAATCTTTATCTAGATTAAAATGTTTAAGGAAATCAGTCTAGAAATCATTCACCATTTCCTGCATATATTCACAGCTCCCTCTTTCAAAAAAATCTGTCAAGTTTCTCTGTATTAGCCTGTTCCCTGCTAAGTGATCCTTTTTTCCCATCCTTCTTCTGAAGAGTACTTTTGCCATTATTTTGAGTCACAGTTCCATGTTTGGCAAAGAAACTCTGATTTTGTGCATTTATACATAAACCTACTGTGTTAAGCCCCTTTTCCCCTCATGATGGGTGTATAGTAGCTGTTCCTTGCTGTGGAGCCTCCATTTTTTCCCATTCCCACTCTGTTTTGATTCTTCTTGACTGGCTATACAAATGAATATGGGAATGCTGGAAATTTAAGCAAAAATGCATGGAGGAGCACAGGTTAGCATTCAGTGAACCTAGAGACACTGTTAATTAGCATGGTTTTAGTAATGGAAACACTGAAAGAAAAAACTTCTATTACAAGTACTATTACCATAGTCCCATTAAATTTCATAAAGGAAGAGGATCCTGCTGTGATAAGATTCTTTAGCTTGGTTTCTAACTTAGGTAAGTAAGTTAACTTGAATGGCAGTATCCTGAACTGGCTTTCCCTTAAGTAACCAGATTTGTTGAGAAGCAGCCATTAATGCTAATCCTAGTCAGGAATAAACAAAAATTTTCACCATCCTCAGTAGATAAAATGAAAAGCACTTGTCTTGTTCAGAGCAGGACGTCTAGCCCCCACACATTTGTTTTGGTTCCTCTTTCAGTCCTTCACCTGAGAATCATGCTTCTCAGCTGATTGCAGGGTGCCTCTGCAGCTGTGTTCCTGAATCTGCCAAGAGGTCATATGGTCTGTCACAAAGCAAAAGTGACCCTGAGCAACCTGACCTGAGTACTAAATTTGTCCTGCTTTGAGTAGTGAGGCAGACAGGATGATGTATAAAAGATTTTTCCAACCTAAATTATTGTATGATCATATGAAAACAAGGACCCTGTCCAGTCCCACTAACAATCAAAGAATAGTTAAGGAACAATACATGGATGCAGACAGATGGAATAGACAAGGAAACAATGAGACAGTGTAACAGTCAGCACCATCAGTGGGGGTTTTAGGTCATCAACCATCTACTTGATACCAATTTTATTCCCTAATCTAGGACAAGAAGAATAATAAGACAACTTGGTGCACTTCTAAGTGAGTTTTTGCTCCAGGAAGGTCAACTTGAGGAAAAAGCCTTCCACACAACTTGCATGAAAATTTTACAAATAACAGTCATAGTCTAGCACTGTTGACTTGATGTGGAAGCTGGACTTTGGCAGTGAATAAGAGCAGGAGGTAATCATCCTCAAAACAAGGAAGGGCATTTTATGTTGGGCCCTAAAGAGCAGTGAGAGTTGGTAGATGTACAGAAGGAGCTAGATGAATCACTTCTGCAAAAGCATACTGCAGGAGTCCAAACAGATCAAAATGGTGTCAGCTGCTGTCAGCAAACAGAATGTTACCAGTTAAAAAATGTTCAGCTGTGTGGACAGACAGGAAAAGGTACACTTTGGTGCTATTGCACAAGAAAAAGTCTGCAAGGGAGCTAGCTATGTGAAAGAGAGATGTCAGAAAGATATCTAAGGCTGAAGCATCGACCAAGTGGTATGCCTTGCAGACAGAAAGATATTAAAGAGAGAGATGGGTGCCAAGAGAGCCTGGAGGAAGATAAAACCATCTTTTCCGTTAACTACCTGTGGATGATAAAAGAAGATTTTAATTTGGATCAGGATTAATAGCTGTAGTAGAAACAAAGCAGTGAGTCATGGGACAAATACATACTTATTGACACAATTACAAAGAGAGGGAGGCTTTGATTCAAAATGCTAATGGTCAAGTTCAAGAGACTGGAGAACTAGGAGATGGCAGTCATGCTAGTGGAGAGAGCAGACTTCAAGGAGTCCGTTGCAGATTCAGGCTAATGAAGCTGATGGGAATCTTAGTTCTGAGCTCCTCCTGGGAAAGGAACTTTGAAAGAAACCTTGACAAAACAGGTTTCCTCCAGAGAATCACAACAAGCTCTCACAACTTTGAAGCAAGTCAGTATTTGTCCTAAGAATAGCAAGCCTAGGTTTTCATGGTACAAAATGCAGTATGGGTGTTCATCTAGGTAAAGGAGCTTTTAATTTGAGAAGTCAGATGCAAATTATAATGCTATTTGATGACAGCAGCAAAAAAATCCTAACAACCCAAACCCAAATTACCTTTGCTCCCTCACAGTAACAAATCACTTCCCTGTGAGCATCTCATTCATCTGTTTCAAACAAACAGTATTTGGGGATATACTATTTACTAAAAATATTTTATGGTAAGATGTTGATAAATGTCTTAAAAAACCATCTTTAGTTATAGCTCTCAGGAGGATCAAATGTTGCAGACGTTAAGTGAAAGAAATACCACGCATTATATGGTTTTCTAGGTAAAGACCAACCAAAACCTCTTGACATCTTCAGGAGAATTCTTCCAGACTTTATAAATGTGGACACCTATGAATGCCGAGTAATTGCTACCATTGATGAGATTACCATAATTAAGATTTGGCTTTATCCCATGGTGAATATGAATGCGTTACGTGTTGAAAGCCGTCATTTTCAAACTGGTGTAGTTTTCATTAATGGTAAAAAAGTGGTCTACGTGCAGCTTAATGGTGCCTACGGGCCGGTATTTCCTTCATATTTAAATCGTGCAACTGCAGGAGGAGAAATAAACGACAGAAAATACCATGTGTGTTTTACATCAGGTTTTCAACAGGTTGTAATTACAATCTCCGGTAGCTCAGAAAAACTTTAAAGATAAGAAAACACTCGCCTCGTTTCCCTTCACCGCCATACGCGGGATCCAGCGGGCCGGCTGCTCTCTCCCCTCGGCGGAGCCCGGCCGGCACGGGCAGGAGCGCTGCTGTTCCGTGGAGCCCCGGCTGGATAAGCATGTCGCCCTTCGCTGTCCCGGTACCCCCCCCCCCCCTTCCTGTTAAATCTATGCGGAGAAGAACCAGCAGGACACAAGGCCAAGGACGGGCCCACCGTGAAGGAAAAGAGCAAAGAAGAGCAGAAATAACCCCACCATTAACCCTCTGTCCCGACAGCGCTCCCGGTCCGAGCGCCCACCAGCCACCCCCAGAGTCCCCTCACATCGTGGGCGTGGCCGCCCCGCCCCGCCCCCGGAGCCCCGCCCCCGGAGCCCCGCCCCGCCCCCGGAGCCCCGCCCCCTCGGCTGAGGCCCGGCAACCGCCCCTTTCCCCGCCCGGGCGGGGGCGCCTCAATCCGCAGGCGCATGCGCCGGAGGCGTGGCTGCGGCGGGAGTGCCGGGGCTTGTTGTGGAGCGGCGGGGGGAAGCACGTGAAGAGCGCAACGTCATCATAAACACTCGTAGGCAACATGGCGGCGCCTCCGAGCGGCAAGGTAACGGCGGCGCGCTGGGCCCGGCTCCCGCGAACATGGCCCCGCCGCGCCCGGCGCTGGGGACGTCCTGGTTGGCGGGAGCCGCGGGAAGGGGCGGCTGGGTCCCCGCATGCCTTGGCGGCCTGCCCTACCTGGGGACGCGGGGTCTTCTTACGGCGCCCGGGCTCGCTCCTCCGCACACGGGCGGTCCCGTCCTCTGGTGGGCCTGGCGGTGATGGGACGCCGTGAACCCGCTGCGCCGTCCTGCGCCGGGCGCTGGAGGGGGTCGCGGCCTCCGGGTGGGACTCGGGCCACGCCTGGGGCCTGTCGCAGCTGCTGCCGCCCCAGCTCGCCCCCGGGCTGCGCGGAGGGACGGCCTCGGTGTAGGAAGAGGCCGCTGTGCGGCGG
Organism: Loriculus beryllinus; assembly: GCA_039877255.1. Classification (NCBI taxonomy): domain Eukaryota; kingdom Metazoa; phylum Chordata; class Aves; order Psittaciformes; family Psittacidae; genus Loriculus; species Loriculus beryllinus. The sequence continues at coordinate 27,710 of JBCJKH010009568.1, read as the reverse complement.
AGGCGGACAGCCCTGGGGCCCAGGGTTGGTCTCGTCAGAGCAGGCTCTGAGGCCGGGGTGGGGGAACGAGGCTTGTCCCGTCTACGTGGCCGCATGTCCCGGAGGTACTCGGAGACGTTCCTGGCGTTTCTAGTGGCCTGCGCGCTGTTATTGTGCGGGTGTGCTCCCCGGGTGGATACAAAGCCGTGTCCTTAAGGTAGTTTGGGAATGTAAAGGTTTTTGCATGCCGCCCATCCTTGCCGAGTGTTTCTGAATGAAGCAGTAAAGCTTGACAAGGATTCAGGTGGCAGTCCTGCTTTGAGGTCGCAGGAGAAAGTATTGGCAACTTTCTCTGCCTCCCACCAGCAGGTCCGAGTTGTGTCCGTGTGGTTTTATTGCAAGAATATTTTTATTCCGTAAGTCCATCTCCTGAAAGTGTCACTTCGCAGTGCTGGCCTCCCGAGCATGTGGGTCTTCTATCTAGGATTTAAAATCTCAGTGTAGCATCTGACTGTACGTAGGCAGGGTTAGAGTGTGGCAGTCTTCAGTTTCACTTGTTCAGCATATGGCAGCAACTGATAATTTCAGCTCGTGCTGATTTCGGCATAGGAGAACAGAAGTAACTACCCATGTCTATGCTTCTTGGAGGGTGCTGAGGAGTGCATTTAGCTAGCAGGAGAACTCAGTGGAGATCTTGCTTGTGCCAGTTTGCCGTCTCCATTCCAACCAGAACTGGTGGAGTAGGCGGTTTGTTCAGCTGGAGTTGTTACAACATTACTTCTAAGTTCTTTACAGCTGTTAGGTGCAGTTAATGTAAAGGTAGCCATACTGTTTTCCCAGCTGTTTTTACCTGTGCATGTCCAGTTTTTATGTGTACAGGGTAAAGTTGCTCCTCTGGTTTTGCCCATTTTAATCTCAGTCCAGCAGTTTATTGGATGATGGTAAATATTTTCATTTTGCAGCTTCCTTTCCTCCTGGAGTTTACCAGGAAGTGTCTCCTGAAAGCAGCTATATTAGGATAGTTTATATCAGAGGCTAAACCTATTGTGGATTAGTTGTTTGTGAATTTGGTATGTACTCATTGTTTCTTTAAGAGAAAAAGGCTGTTTGCCTGAGGCTAAATCTCCAAGATACTGCAAAACTCCGTTTCAGTTATTCCACATCTACAATATAAATGCAACTTGTTAACACAACTTCTAATTCAGTAACGTTCTTTGCCATGTGTCTTTTGGTACAGAGAAAAAAAATGACAGTTGTGTTTTCTCAAGCTTCATGAAGTGGCTGGGCTGGTTTGAAGTTTCATTGCTCTCAGTAGGAGCAGTTCCGTCATCCTCCCCACCTGTGTGTTGCACTTTGTTTGCTTGGGTGCTGTTCTCATTTGATCTCTCAGTGATTTGATTTAGCTAGCTGAAATAATACATAAACCTATATATGCCTGGTTTTGGCTGGATTGGATTTTTGTTGCTCTAGGGAGCACATTGGATCACAAATTGTTCCTTTGGATGGCAGCAGGATTTTAGAAGCGCTCACAAATTAGTGAAACTTCAGTGCAGGTGAAATAAACACAGTGTAAATTGGTACAGACCTGGCATTCTCACTTAAGGCATTTTGCAACTCTGTGTGTTTCCAAGCTACGGGTGGCCTAAATTAATAACACTTTTCTTTCTGACTGTGTGCTGTTGTATAGGGAGGTGTTTCAGGTGATATTTTTCTGAAAGAGTAGCAGGCATTGGTTTGTGGGGTGCCTTAATCTCCTTTGGCTGATTTTATCACCTGAAAGTAATCTATTTTAATGTGTACAGTCATTTCTGCAAAATATTACAGAAATTCCCATGGCAATATATTAAACAGCAGTGATAGCATGTGGTGTCTTAGCTTTTATGTAACCTTGCTTCGGCAAACCATGTAAGGTTGTGGTTTCTATTACTTTTTTACCCTGATTGCCTTCCCTTTCTCTATCGCTTCTTTTTAATTTCCTAGGCATTGCCAATATCAAGGGGTTCACAACTTTGCCATTTCATGTTGTCTGTGGTTTCTGCTCCGTATGTTAAGGGGATTTGAATTATAAATTTGGTTACTTCACGTAACTTGTGTTTGCTACTTTACTAGGATTTTTGTTTTGTTTGTTTTTTCTTACAGTTTTGTATCTTGGAAGGTTCCTTTTCAGTGTTTTTTCTCTATGTGCTTAGCTTGGTTCCGGAAAACTTAAGTTAATGCTGTTGAGTTTTGGAGTTATGACTCATTCTTTACTGATGCCCGTATGCACTAGAACAGTCTGAGCGTCAGTTTTTTGCCCTTTCTTAGAGTTGTCATTTTTTTCTGTAAGTGATTTGGCAGTAAGGTCGTTTATTTTCAGTGCTTTTGGCTTTGTGCATGAAAACAGGTTTATTTTCTTTTTCTGTTGCTTAGCAAATGGCAATGTCCTTAATTCAGATAACTGACTCTGAACTCACCCTTATAATAGAAAATCACGTTAGAAAATGAAATTGAAGTTGTGGATGGGGAGAAGTGCAAACTTCAGTCTTAGTCTGTTGGTGTATAGGCTATTATTACAGCTGGTCTAAAGACAGTACTGTTTTTTTATGCTTTTGTAATTCAGAGTGTCTTTGGCACGTGGGCTGTCCGATCTTTCTCAAATTACCAGTTGACACATGGGTTGTCAGAGAAGTTATTTTTCACTTGTCTGTGTCCTTGCTCTTGAAGTTAAAGCTTCAGAGCTTTAAATGGCTGAACATCTGAGCTTCAGTTCTAAGCCCAGGTGTTTGGCCAGTTCGGCACCCAGAAGTGTTTGAGTAGCAGTGTAGGTATTACTGAACAATAATGTTGCAAATGTTGTGGTGTTGGGGGGGGGGGGTGAGTTGTGTTGTATGCTTGTGTGCATGCTGTTGAGTGGGTTGATTTTATTTTTATAGCCAGGACCAGCAAAGAGTCATTTATGATAGAGTCAGATATGATCTGGTAGAAGTAGCTTTACATCCTTCAGGTAGTCTGTTGGCATAGATATAGCAGATTACGTTAGAAATATATATATTCCATGGTGCTAGGCAGTGTCTTGCTGCACCTTATAGTAAAATTTGGGGCCGCAGACTCCTATGCTATGCATTGTTATGCGATTTTATTAAGGACTTGATTTTCAGCCTTTATAATTTACTGTATACAGAATAATAATCCTTTCTGAATATATTCTGTTTCATAGGTTTTTTCTCCATGAACAAAAACCTATACCTGTCTTTGTGTCTTTTGAATCCAGTTAGAGCTTCATTATGCTGGAATGTAAAACAGCTCACTGATAACTGAAATTTCTGTATATTCTTTCTGTTCCTATTCATTAAGGATTTCTCTTGAAATGTTCACAGTAGAAATACTGCTTTATCATCTCAAGCCCTTACTCTTGGTACCCTGAATAGACTTGTGTTTTCAATGGTATCCCACTATTGTTGCATAAGTAGCAGTAATACTTTGTGGTTCAGTTGTCAGTGCACCTCAGGCAGAACTTGAAAACTTACTGTTGTTAAGTAGGAAATGTTTCTTATGATATGTGGTTCCTGGTGTGAGCTTTCTCATATTTTTCACAGTGTGAACAATATTTGTGGTATTTTCCCCAGAAGTTGTAGCATATCTTCTGTGGAGCAGAAAAAGTCATGTTGGTCAAGTAATGCTCACTTCATGCTTTGCAGAGCACTCAAATGTGCTGGTCCTTGGAAGCAAGTTATTGATGTAGTAGGTACTTTGACATGCCCAACAACAGTTCCGCACTAGGTATGTGAGTAAGCTCTGGGGAAACCTTAGCTATTCCAAAACTCTTCAGTGGTGGAGGTGGATATTAAAGCAACATAATGCAAATTGTTTAAATTGAGTTGTATTTCTTCTAACATAAAGCACAGATTTAAACTAAGTTACTTTATTTTGTGGATTAAGGTCTCTTGAGACAACCATTTCCTAAATTGAATTTATTTTACTGGCCTGTAGTTGTTTCCTTACTGTGTTGCATCTTTTGTCCTGTTTACCTTCTGTCAGATTCTGAAAAATAAGATGCTTCACAGCTGCCATATCTGTTGATAATGTTTGCACACAGATCCATTTTTCCTTAATTTGTAGTCTGTGGAGCATTCAGACTTTCTTTATCAGTCACTTTCTTGCAAGCATGCCTGTGTGCTGCTTCAACTGTTGAATTCACAGTGAGGTCCTTAACCTGACTCTCTAATATGAGGCAAAACCAACGTAACTGCTGTTGCAAAGTTGTGAAAATGAGGATTTGCACAGCGCCATTATTACTTAATGATTCCAGAGCAGTGGTGATTTACTGAATAAGTGCTGGAAGCTGTGTCTGTCATGAGAAGCTGGATGACATCCTGGCAGAGCAGAGCTGGCCGTGAGCTGTATGCTTTGGCAGAAAAGGGGAACGAGATGGATAAGAACACAGAATGCATCTGAAAGATGGGCTAGCTAGCTAGCTGGGATTGTTGCAGTGCTTCTCCATTCTCTCAAAGGTCCTGCGTTTGGCAGATTTTTGGTGTGTGGCGAAGGCAAGAGCAAGAGTATAACATATGAACAATCAGTGAACGTGACATCAGCTTGTACTTAGGTGCCCAGCACAGGCAGGGTGGGAGATACATGGGGGAGGACGGCAGGACCCTGGGGCCGTTCTATGGTAGCTCCAGATCCTAGCTCTCCTTTTTTGTTGCCTACACCTCATTGTCTTTGTGTGCAGTGTTGTCTTTCACTGGCTGGTAGCACAGAGCTTGTCAAAACAAGCATTTAATACCCAAACTTTGCTTGTCTTCTGGCATATATTGTAATTGTTGGTGTACTGTGCTGAAAGCCTTCTGCTTGCCTATGTCCCTGGCAATAAAGAGCTGCAAACATTGCCTGTTGACTGCTCACTGTAAGCAGTACAATGACCTGGAGATACGAATTGTCTGTGCCGTGTCCTTACAGTATTAAGAATGATACGGTTTATTTCTTAGAAAGCATTACTGGGACAACAGTAGGACTTAAAGTTATTTTCTCCTGGACATAGAATATAAATACTTGAACAGTTTTCCAGAACTTAACCTAGTATGTGCCATGACGTGTAAACTAAGCCTGCATCCTGCTGCTTCCCTCTTTTTTTATGGCTGGTGAGTAGACAACTGTTGCTTCATGCAGCTGTCCTGAATTTTGTGGTGTACTTCCCTGATTTTACAGACCCTCTGCCAGTATATGAGATGGAATAGCTGCAGTCTTATGTGGCACAGTGCTATTAATGACTGACTAGAATGAACTGTGACTTTACCTTTGACTTCTGTAGCACATGTGGAAAAAACCCAGGTCAAGGTGGCTTAGCAGCATTTGGAAGCTCTTGCATCACTTTTTAGCTTTTGGTAGGATTCTGAATCAAATAGGCAATAGGTCTAATTTAGATAGCTGGAAAAATGTGGTTTAAATTACGCTTGCGTATTGCAAGCGTGGGCTTGCTTGAGAAGCAAGACCTATGAACGTAAGCTGCTCAGGAACATATCTGAAAAAATGAAAAGTTAAAGTTTCAAGTTTATTAAAGAGGAATGCTTAAGTCATACGAACTTTTTGTTCCTAATTTTCTCCATAATTTCTTCATAGAAAAAAGTTGCCAACTGAGTGCTTTTCCAGTGATAAGGTAGTGATGCTTCTGATTTGTGGTATTTGAGGAATTTAAGGATACTATAGATGAATAAATCTGGAAACTTTTTTGCATTAGAACTAGCTTTAAGCTAGTGAGAGATCTGAAAACCTCTGAGTAATTCTGATACATATACAGCTGCAAGACAATTAAAATTTTAAATCAAGTAACTTTTGAGATTGTTTAGCTTCTGTCATGTTACATCTTCGTTTCCTTTGGTTGTGTTGATGTGTGCTTTTAACAAAAACTGCTGTACTTTTGCCATTTGTGTTTTTTGTTGTAGGACCAGTAGGGTCTGGCTTTCATATATGTAATAACAGCTAAACCTGAGGAATATTCATCTCTGGACAGTTCAACAAATGTTTGCAAATAGGTATAGAAGAAAACAAATCAACCTTTGTTTAAATCTGTAGTTAGGGTTTTTATGGCTTTACAGCCTTTTTTGGTCTCTAGTGTCCAAGCAACATATGCTGCTTTTCTTCCCTAGTGTTCTGTTTCCATAACTTGTAGGTTGTGCAGAGCACAGGTTACTTGCTGGGCAGAGGGGTGGAAAGGCATTTGGGGTGAGGAATACCTTTGGGTTTTGATTAAAATCCTAGGCACCTGTCAACTTACCTAGTTATCAACTTATCTGGCCTTATTAATGTTAACTTGTTTTTTCTTCATGATGGACTTATTGATGTTGTGTAAACTTAGAGAAAGGGTGATGGCTCTAATAATATGAAAAGAAAATGGAAGATTGAGCTTGACTCTACCTACTTCTCACCTTTGGAAAAGAAACCATGATGAAATATGTGAAATAATGAATAGTACAAAATCAAGGTGAGCCAGTAGTGCATTTTCCTGCTGCATAATACAAGAAAGCGGAATTGACTAACTGAACAGGTAACGTTCTTTAAAGCCCTTGAATTGATTCACACAGTGGATAGTGAGACCTTTCTAAATTACAGACTTCTGTCTCTTAGGGCAAAAAGTTAATCAATGTTTGAAGAAGATTGGGTTGCTTCCCTACGCAGGGGGTATTGACAGGTAATGGTGATGCTGGTTTTGGTCAGGTTTAGGGGGGGCTATAGTTAGTTTAACTGCTAATAAGGGAGGACAGGTTTCATGCGTGTTTCATGCAAAGGTTTCAAGGTGTGGAAACCTCATAGCAGCCTTCCGGTATCTAAAGGGGGCCTACAGAGATGCTGCAGAGGGACTCTTCATTAGGGGCTGTAGTAACAGGACAAGGGGTAACAGGTTCGAACTTAAACAGGGGAGGTTTAGATTGGATAGAATGAAGAAATTCTTTACTGTGAGGGTGGTGAGGCACTGAATGGGTTGCCTAGGGAAGTTGTGAATGCTCCATCCCTGGCAGTGTTCAAGGCCAGGTTGGACAAAGCCATGTGTGGCATGGTTTAGTGTGAGGTGTCCCTGCCTATGGCAGGGGGGCTGGAACTTGATGGTCTTAAGGTCCTTTCCAACGCTAACTATTCTGTGATTCTATGATTCTGTTATCCTGCCCTGCTCATATCTAGTTCCTTCTACTGTCTTCATATGTGCTAGGATCTCGCTACATACATTTTGTGTGCACACCTTACACAAGTCATTAGTATTCCTAATGATGCTGCTGTTGAACTCCAACATTTGCTGTCTGTTTTCCCACATCTTATTTCAGGACACTCATCTTGCATGTTCTGCGGTAACCTACTGTTCAGGCAAGTGGCAGCGTATGCTGCTGTTGCCTGGTGTGTTGGGCTGCTGAGGCACCGAGCAAAAATATTTTGTGGGTCCCATGGTGTGTGGGGTTGAGCTATGCAGTGTTACAGCAGTTGTCTACTGGTGGATGTTTCTTTGTTCAAATCTAGCTGTTAGGGTACTATCTTCCAATCTGATACTTTCCTTAGTACTTGTATTTATAATTTAGCATTACTTTCCCCTCTTTGAATTGACTAGTAGCTTGGTCAGTGCTGTAATACTAGAAAACAAAAACCTATCACAAACTACATTTTACTGTAAGGTGCATTTTTGGGTCTTCAGCTTAAGAACACTGTGTGAAATACAGCCACCCAGTGTAGCTAATCTTCAGGTACTACCACTGTAAAATCATATTCTCAAGTTCAGTTGTGGATTTATCTTACAAAGAATGCTGAACAGAGCAGCTCAATATTTTTTCATAATTCAAAAATGCTAACTTCCAAAATGTTTTGCAGTGGGAATAGCTGTTAAAACACTTCCTAGGTGATACTTTGTAAGATTAATGCAATGTTTTTCTCCAAATTGGTTCCATTATTGCATCTTGTAGACTCCCATCTATGTGTGATTTAACGTTTTTCTTCAGTGATACAAAAAAAAAAAGGCACTTTTTAAGCTCAGTTATATGAAATGCTTCATATCAGTTGGAAAAAATAAGTACAAGCTTGCACCTGTTACTAGTTAAGAATAAATCCCAACAGCTTGGCCTTCTGGCTTTTCAGACTTGGAGAAGTTTTTCTCTTGACTGACAGCTCAATCACCTGCACTGTGAAAAGGCCTTTGTTCTACAGATACCTTCCAAACTTCTAAGCATGTTCTGGCTTCTTTGGTTTTCTCTCCTGTTTTGGTGGAGCACGAGGCAGGGGCCTGCTATGAAGAGCAGTGTAGAATTTGCCATTTGCGTGACAAGTATAGTTTTGGGAACATGTTTTCGTTTCCTTGAAAGGAAACATTATCCTGAGAAATTAATGGATGGAAAATAATAAAACCAATTACTAGATTGCATACCTTCTAGACTGAGAAGGTATACTCTTTGATATTTATTAACATTATTGGCAGAAATCCACTTCTATCAGTGTAACTCTGATACAGATATGTATGATTGATCATTTTTGTTGATATTTCAGACTAGTTGTGGTAATAAATTAGGTCCAAATACCCAGAAGGGAAAAATATGCATAAATTCCAAAGCTGCCCTGTTTAAAACAGAGACTGAACATAACCACAGGTATTTGGTAGAAACAGAGAGAGAATATTTTTTGAATAGAAAAGATCAAAAAGCTGTAATGGAGAAGAGGAAAGAAGGATTCCAGTATTTGAAAGGTAACTTGATATTAATAATCCTTCAAGAGGGAGATTACACTAAGTGACCTCTATAGGTTTCTTTAAAGTGATATTTTTGTGATTAAACAGAACACTTCAGAATTGTGTAAAGTGAAGGGAAATAGAAGTAGTAAATGTACAACTGAAAGGATGAGTCAGCTGGCTCTTATTGGTATTTTTAAGCTTTGTGTTCTTGTCTGGCTAGTTAAGTTTACATACCTAAACTTTTAGTTTACTGGCCTGACCTGCAAATGTGAGGATTTAAAAAAAAATCTGACAAACAAGTTGAGAAGGCGATTCTGATGTGTTAATACTAAAGAAGTATAATATCTGCCCCTGATAAGTCAAGTATTACTAGGTTTTGCCTTAAAAAATACGTAATTCTTGAGGAGGTGCTTGCAGCTTGGTTTGAAAATTGACATGGTTATAAAAAAATTACTGTTCCTATTTGATGCATTTAACTTCCACAAAATCTAAGCTTGGTATATTAAGGACCTTTCATGCTTCTTTTAGAGTTGTTAAAAGCAGAACCCATTTACATTGTTTATAGAGCTTTTAGGAGTATGTATAGCATAGCTTTGAAGCCTGTTGAATTTTGACAGACAAGAAATGTCTGATTTTCTGTTTTTTCTTTTTTTTTAACACTACTGTGAAGAGTTTTGTAGATGCTTAAATACAGAAGTTATGTGGGTAGCATGTACTCCTACAAGCCTCTTTAGCTGACTGTCACATATTCTGCCTTTGGAATGGAACCTTTGCCATTCATGTAGGCAAAGAATGTAGGATCGGGCCATTATTTAATCTAAGGCTGCAATTTTTTATTTCTGTGGAGCTCATCTTTTGTACACCAGACTTTCCATTTTTAATTTAAATTATAGTTATCATTTCAACATGCTTAATGACAAGTGAGGGAAAGGCAGACTATGTAAGAAGGCCTTTTAATGTTTTACAAGCTGTGTAGTATTTCCATATGAACCTCTGCCTGCTGCTTTAAAAAATACTAGGTACTGAATGCATTTTTTGTGATTTCGTGGTGAAGTAATAATAGTCTAATTGTTGCTTAGAGAGCAAGTTTAAGAAGTTCCATTTTCTACTTTTTCTTGATTCAAGTGAAAGACTCATACCGTGGGGGTGGGAAAGAGGGAAAGGTAGCAAATCCTCTAACAAAGTAAAGGTGTTCACTTCAACTTATGTAGGTGAGTGAGGATGATAAATTAAAATACTTGTTCGGTTTTTTTTTCATTGCTCACTTTGTTATAGGTTGTGTATGAACAAGAAGGAGTTTTCATTCATTCATCCTGCAGACAAAATGATGACCAAGACAACTTAATGTCAGGAGTACTACGAGTCATAGAAAAGGTACTTGCATAATACATTTGTAGAAGCTTCATCTATTTGTTGGTGAAGCACGCAATGTGTTTGGGAAATCTTAAGTATCTTTTTAAGTACAAGATTTCATAAATGACCAAACACCATGTAATGTTTAATCTTCATAATTTTTGTCTGTATTCATATATATCACTTGTACCATGATCATACACAGGGAGCTTTGTTGTGAGTGTTGAATTTTTTTATGATGGTTTGTATTGTAGGAAAATGAAGTAATAGTAGACTGGAGACCACTGGATGATACATTGGATACTTCTAATATCCTCTGTGCTGGAAAGGTATGTTTGTTAGTTATGGATGTTCTTCCTTCTGTTTCTCTAGAGATTTTATTTTGTATTAACTAATGCATAGGTGATCTTATAACTGGAAGCAAAATCTATTAATGTGATTTTCACTGGTATTAATAGCTACGCATAGGAATCATTTGTGGACTACAGCCCAGTTCAGGTTGTTGCCGTACATGTGTAGGTGACTGTGTTTGTATTTTACTTGATTCATATATAAAATAGAAAGGAACTATCTGTATGAATAGTAAAGACCAAATGAATATATGTATCACAGTCACCAGTCCCCTGCATCTACTATGTTGATTTGCTCTTCATAATTAGACTGAAAACAGAGAGGTACTGTTCTAGTGCAAAATAAAAATTGAAGTGTATGTGGGTTCTAAGATGCAGTGATGTGTGGTATTTAAGCAATATTAAGAGGATGCAACTAAAGAAGAAAGATTTAAGTTTTACATTTAAATAAAAGGTTTGTTGTATTGGTAGAATCTGCAAGAGAGGCTAGGATGTTTCAGTACCATGTTGAATTTATTATGTAAATCTTTTCTCTTAGTCAGAAGTCCAGATTTCTTGTATTGAACTGTATCATGTTTCTTAGGATATTAATACTACAGATTCTTTTAATTTCTGAAAATGGAGATGCTTGTTCTTGTGAAATCTGGGAAACTAGCTCAATTTTCGTGCCTTTGTTTTTCTTTTTGATAATAACTTTTTTTTTCTCCCCCCCTCCTCAGGATTCCAGTTCTGTTGTTGAGTGGACTCAAACTCCTAAAGAAAAATGTTCCCGAGGAGCAGACCGTCCAAGTAGTTATGAAGCAGAATGGGACATGGTCACTACAGTCTCTTTTAAAAAGAAACCTCATTCAAATGGAGGTACTTAAGATATAAGCGGAGTTTGGTTTTGTTTTTACTTTGTGGTGACTTTTAGGTGAAGAATTGCCTTTTAGCTACAGTAAAATTAATTTTATTAGGAATTGAAAAGCTGTCCGTTGTTTGCAGTATGAGGTGAATCTTTGGGTGAAAAAAATCACGGTGGAATAGCAGCCATCTGCCTCCAATCCCTTTTTGTTTAAATTGGTGGAGAATTGTATTGAAAATAAATGTTAGAGTTAACTTCTTGCTGTGACAGTCATTAGGTGATGTGGCAGTTTTACCTGCATTGGGCTCTTGCATTCTTTCAAATAAATGCTATGAGCTGGATGTCATGTTAGAAAGGAAAATGAAAACTGTCATGGTTTAAACCCAGCCACGCAGTGGTTTACTACTGAAATGCCTTTCTGTGCTGCAACAGCAGGGGGAGATGGAATGTACAATTATGTGGTATGCGGGTCTTTCTTATATGGTCTTTTTTACTTCAGCAAAATAATATTATAACTGCATCATTTTTGTTACAGTATCTCAGTAGAGATGTTTAGTTTAGGGTGGGGAAGAGTGGGGGAGAAAGGGCAGTGATTCTCAAATAATTTTTTTTTCCTATGATTCTCCCATAGTATTTTTCTTTATACTTCTTTTCACTGTATTATTTCTCAGTCTGTAACTGGAGATCATTGTGCTTGTCTCACCATAGCTGTGATGGTTTTAAATGTCATCTATGTCATGTGTGAGTGCAGGGTTTGGACTTCAGTTTATTGATGGTTTTGTGTAAAGCACAGTCCTTGCTCCTGGAATGCTCCTGTGTTTGAGAGGAGCTTTTAGTGCGAGCACAATATAAAGCTAAAATCAGCATCTGTATCAGGCATAAGATGGTTTATTATGCCACTGGTTTGTATTGATTTTTCATCTTCAGGTGTTAGAGTACATCTTCATCCAAAGTGAGTGTCAGGGAGCACTACTGAGTGGGATCATGCTCTTTGTCACTTCTCATTTCCACTTGCTGTAATTTGATAGGGACAAGCTGAGGCAGGGTGGGAGGGTCAGGTTCCCTCCAGGCATGTTGGCAATTATGTGTCCTCTGGTAAAGTCAAATGTAATCCCTTCTTTTTGAATATGTACAGTCTTGCATGGAGTGTATATGTGCTTGCACAGTATGGAATTGAAGTGGCTAGTGAGAGTGGCTAGTGAGATTTTCAATTCCTTCTCCCTTGCTTTGGTAGCTGTCTTACCACATATCACCTGTACTGTGGCCAATATGTAGCATACAGTATTGTAATGTATACTCTGTTTAGTTTGAGTAAGTAGTACTACCTGGTGGAGGTGCTGGTGGGATTCAGCTTTCTGCTGGAATTTGATACAGCAGTTGTACATTAACTGCTGGATCCTTTTATAAACTGTAGGCACAGCTTTAGGGGAGCGGTCTGATCTACTTGCCTGTTATTTCTGAAGTCTGTTAGAAGATGAGGAACACAAGGAGAAATCCAGAAATATCAGTTACAGTAGTTAGGGTACACATTTCATCATCAGAATGAATGCTGGGTTTTGTGGTTGTTTTTTAGGAACAGTGACAGATACAATGCATTTGTAATTGCTAACACTGGAAGTCAAACTAAAATTATGTGGTCATTTTGTTTTCAAGATACTACAGCTCATGCAAATGGCGAAAGCAAGTGGTCATTCGTGTTCAGTTTGACAGATCTGAAATCAATCAAACAAAACAAAGAAGGCATGGGATGGTCTTATTTGGTGTTCTGTCTGAAAGATGACGTGAAACTACCAGCTCTTCACTTTCATCACGGGGACAGCAAACTATTGATTAAATGCCTTGAAAAGCATGTTGTCCTGAATCAGTAAGTATCAGGCAACTCTTAATTCTGATTTAAAATACAGATCATTGGTTTAATGAATTTCAGATTAATTCTTCCTGATGTCTTTTACATACCTCTTTTTATTAGTAGAATCAGTTTTCAAGGTGACTCAAACATATGCATTTGGAATGTAGGCTTAAGCTTGGAAATTGTTGAATCAATTCATGAAATAGTTTAAAATCTGTTGAAGTAGTACCAATTCCATAATTCCTCAGTAGCTCCCTCTGGCGGGTACAGATGCTTCTCATGAGCACTTTGTAAAGTTAAATCCTTCTTCCTGAACCACTTGTATTAAATTGGATAATTTGTGTTGGTTTGCGATCTACTTTGTGTGGAATATCTGTATTGACATCAATGTATGAGGTAACTTACAGCACTGCCAACTAAATCAGCTTGTATATAAATGTTTTCCTTCAGGATTCTGTTCCCTGTAACTTCTTGACATGGGGAATGTTTCACACTTGATCTTTATTTTTCAATCATATGAATATAAACATAGCTAGACCTTATCACAGTGTTAAATACTTGGCTTTTGTTGTATATTTATATTGTGTCACCTCCAAGTTTTTTGCTTAGAAAAAAATCCTTTTTGATTGGCAAGCATGAATGCAGAATGAAATAAAATGGTCTGCTCTCACCATGTAGGCGTAAGTATAATTTAAGAAGACAGCAGGGTAAATAAGAGTAGGTAGAGAATGAGGAAACAGTAAGGTGTAACAGGTACACCTATAGCAGGTGTAAGATCAGTGTAACAGGTAATCTGTTTTCAAAAGTGTTTTGTTAGCACTTACAAGATAATATTCTGATGACAGATTGTAAGGTGGATAGTGAAATAGCTGTGGGAAACACTAGGAAAAACCCCTGTGTTGTATGGTGAGTTGATGAAAGCTTTATACCCTAATGTAATCTGTTGCTTGTATAATGCAGCAATGTATTTAAAATTTTCTAACTAATTCCATAATATGTATTTAATGGACAGGGCCAAGCTTTAAGTAGGCTTACTGAGTACCTTTGACAATGTAGCAAACTGGTTTGCATTAACTTAATCAAAACTTTGTTCTTGTGATTGTCAACTAGAAACTTACACCTTCTTTCCAGTTAGTCCATTGGAATCTTTATCAAAAGCAATTTAAAGTTAATGAGTTCATGCTGCTGGGTTTACTAGTTGCCAGTATTTAAAGAGCTTATTTTTTTAATATACATGTGTGTGCATGTGTGTGTATGTACACGGACGTACACATAAAAAGCAATAAGTAGCGAAAAAGTTGATAACCAGAATGCAGTACTGAACTACCAATCTGTAGTTATTCTTGAATTAATTTTGTTGGAGTTCCATGTATTTAGTATTGAGACACCTAGACTAAGCTTTTATTTCATATCTTTTTTTGCTCAATAGCATAAAATACTTACACAATACTGCTCTGCTATCTAAGGAATTACTTTGTCTTTCCATAACCAGGAAGTTTTTTGTGTCTTTTGACTTTAGGGTTGAAAGTTTTTGAAACCATGGGAATCTAACTTACTGGCATACCTTAAAACCATTTTATGAAGTTGAACACTTAAGCTCCTCTTAAGCCAGACATCTAGGTTCTGTCCAGTGTTTGTCAGTTAGTTATTGCACATAATGTTGAACAGTTTATGTTGCCACGAGGCATTATTTCCAGCTTTATTGAGTCATGTGGTGTAAATAATTGTACTTCACATTGCTATGCAAAATTAATGCTTATTGGTGGGTCACTGAATGAAAATGAAATAGGTACCAATTTTGTTTCCTGTTTCAAATACTGTCTGTTTCAGATAGGCTGCAGTGAGTGAGTGTGTGGTCACCATTCTTCCTTTATTTGACCCAGTGAATTTCTAGTTCTTGTCTTCCATAGCCTCTCGCCAGGTGGATATTTCTCTATGGGCAGTGTAAACCAGTAGCTGTCAGGTGGGGAAGGAACTGGATGAAGAGAGGCAGTCATGTCCTCATGTGTCTGTTTTTGAAAGAAGGCAGTGGTGTAGAGTTTGTGTGGTCTGACCCAGCAGTGGTACCCTGCTGGTAAGGTCCAGGAATCCTTACCAGATGAAGTTTCTTGCTAAGGTCACACAGGGGATCTTGAGGTGATGTTCAGGCTTCTAGGATATGCTGAGCTGCTCAGTATTGCCAGCTCAATGCAGTTCTAAGTATTGATGAACACAACAGCAGGTACTCTGGGAACTTAAAAGCAGAAAGCTGAGGCAGCTATGGCAATGAAATTTGAATAAAGTTAAGGATTTAGCTGAGCGGAAACTTCCAGTTTTAGTTTTCTTAGTTTTCTCTCTTGCAGTTAAGATCTGCTTCTGGTACCAAATTCTTTTCTGTGGTCTAATCATGAATTATGATGATTATGTTTTTCTTAAAAAAGAGAAAAGAGCAAACAAGTTGTGGAAATGACCGACTTCAGTGGTTGTACATTTCTGTTGTTTCCTAATGGTTATTTATGCTTTAGTAAATGATATATCTAAGCTCAAAACCTCTTTTCTGGATGCCAGAAGCAAATACTTGGCAGCAAAATTACTTGCTATCCCAGCCTCTAGTTTATAATACATGGAATATTGGTGTTAAGGCAGAAAGTTCAGCTTTTCTCTGAAACAGCTTTTTGTCACAGGTATTTTCTTCCTCTGTTCTTGTCATCTCAAAAGATTTTTTCCTTATAAAATGGAACATTGTTGCTGAAATCAGTGTGTGGGAAGTTTCTAAACTTGAACTAAATATTTATAATTTGCTGCTTTGAGGATACACAAGTTACCCAAGTAGCTGTTGATACCCAACTGGCTGTCCAGAGGGAACGTTTAATTAAAATGGGGATAATGGTACAAAGTTGTTTGTTACTTTTGTTCTTTTAGTTAAGGAAAACATAATACATGACTCAGCCTTTGCCCTTGTCCTGCATTTTAGCAAAAGTCAGTTGTGCTTTGTTAACTGTGGGTGCCACAGAACTATGACTCTGGTGTCTGGCTGTCTCAAAATGAGATTGCTTGTTGCATTTCATATCCGTCCGTGTTAACAGTGTCCTGTCCTGTTGGAATGGGAGAGAGATAAGGCTTATTAAAGTTCTTATCTTTGACTTTAATAACATGGTAGATGATGCAGGTACTAAGAAAAATAAAATTAATTTTTCTTTCAAAGATGAGAAATAGTGGATTTGAACTTTGAGAAAGA